>APFE031023499.1:204166-297542 GCA_000404065.3 Pinus taeda | reverse complement strand
TGTAGAACAAACCGATATATGCAATGTCCTCAAGCATAATACTTGTTCTACTTCTACAAAACATTAAGCGGAAGCATAATTGGATTCATGAGCAACATCAAGTAGAAACATGCATAACTAATCAAGTGAAATCGATTACACATAACACAGAATATATCACTGGGGAAAGCACCAACATAAAACCCCAACACTATATTATCAATCAAGTGGAGATCCTCTTCAACATACAAAAAGAATCAACTCAATAGCTATCCTACTCTCTCTGTACTTTGATGATCTTCAATCAAAAGATGAAAATCATGGACTACCTAGGCCTCAATATATAGGCCACAAGTCCTCCAATATCCTATAATAAATGCTTCTCCATGCAAAGAATACTTACTAGAAATATCCAAGCATCTGATAGTACACTATCCCACATCTGATCTCAACTGGGTCTCTAATAGAATTGACATGCAACAGTTATCCATGAGTGAATCCTCAGTTATCTAAAATAATAGTTTTCACATGCATGCAAGCATTAACAAACTATATTTTATTATTTTAACAACTTTTTAAAATAATCTAACTGGACTTGACTAGTTAGAACTAAGTCAACTAATTCTCTCATTATAAAACTCATACTTATTCCCTCAATCAGTGGGACAGCTCATGTGCATGCTCCCAAAGACTTCAAATTTGAATTTCCTTAACTAATTAACTCAACTGAATTAATTAATTAATATTTCCAACTGTTGTTAAGACCAAGATTAATTTTACTTCCTATAGATAGACTAGGGACTGCTATATATAGGAAGGGACCCAGAAATGCTATTTTTAGTAGTTTCACCTCTCACCCAATGTGGCCAATGACCGCACTGGGCAAACTGCTATTTTTAGACATGCTATTTTTAGCAGGTCTATTTTTAGCACATTCTAAATTTAGCATTTCTTGTTGCACACTTTTCAACAATTTATGGCATCCTTAACACCACATCTAAGGACGGTGTTGTCACAACAGAAGATCTCAACCCAGGCTGAAGCATTAGAAATAGCGATGAGGTTGCACGAAAATCTGTTACAAGACCCGGGGTTAGGAGTTCAGCAAATCCAAGTGCAGATCCAAAATTTGTGTTTGGAAATGAAGAGGCTAAAACAAGAAAAGGCACTGTGACCAGAAGTCCAGGAGGAAGTATGGTGTGTAAAATGTAGGGGCCAATGGCACGATAAATATCATTGCCCGGTCTCAGTGAATTATGTGGCAATAGGGGGACCAATACCATTGCGACCAGAGGCATAGGTAGGGCCAAGCACAACAACCCCGCTCTGGTGTGCACTCTGTCAGGTAGGAGGAAAACACAACACTAATAACTGTCATCTACTGCCAAAATACAACCAGACCCCCCAGCAACTATTTTGTAACTTTTGCAGATCGGTGGGCCATGAGGAAAGAGACTATCATAGCCACCAATTATTAATGGACCAATCATGTTCTTATAGAATGTAGATTGAGGCACGAGGTCAGGATCCAACTGCGGCAATCGCGCGTGGTGGGTTCCAGGGCCGTGGACGGGGACGGGCGGAATGGGGCCAAGAAGGGGTCGTGGGCAGCTAATCTATTACAACTACGGTGGTCCTTCCCCTTACTCAATATTTGAAATTTTACTTTCCCTTATTTCCTAACATCCCTCCCTACTTCCCAAAATTTCCTCAAGAATTTAGAAGCCCCTTTTCCCCTTCATTTCCCTTCATTTTGATAAATCCCCTGTTCCACACATCGGGGTAGGTTTTACTCAAATGATGTTTCTGAGAAATAGAAAATGAATTGACAAAAGTGAGAGAGTTTTTTGTCTAAAATATGCGAAGGAAGAGAAACCTCCTTCACTTTTTACATAGGTGTCATGGTTTTAGAGAAATGTCAAAAATAAATTTGCCTTAGGAGGGTTGTTGCACCTATGAAGTGACCTTGGGAAAATCAAGATTTCTCCTAGCCTGGTTGACCAAATTACTTTCTTGATGATTTAAATGATAGCTAGACAGAGAGAGATTTCCAATGAGCTATCATGATCTCAATTTTGAGTTGAGGAAGACCTTCAAAAGTTGACTACAATAGCTATCTGCCTTTAGGCAGCCTCATTTTTCACATTTTGTCCAGTCTTTGGAGATTTGACTTTTGACAGGGAAAATGAACTCCAAATTGAAAAATTCGAGTTGGGTTGGAAATTAGACTCAATAAGATTTCCAACGCGCTATCGTGCACCCAATGTGGACACCAGAAAGGCCCTCAAACTTGGTCTGCAAAAAGGCACTATGCACAGAATTGGCGCTACGCACCTATGACAGGTTTCCAATGTAAAATTACACTGGCGCTATGCACAGAATTTGCACTATGCACATGTTGAAAACACCTCAAAATTGTTATCAAAACACCTCCAAAGCTATTTAATGTTGGTTCCAAGTAATTTTACCATTCCTTCTTGCTAAGAAAGAAGTGTGCTTGTTTTCTTGAGTGTGTTTGGCGTCATTTCATAACAAACCCTATTGGCATTGAGATTTCTCTCATAAACCCTAAATAAGCTAACCTACCTCTCCTAAGCCACTAAGGGTCATTGGCTACCTTTCTCCTCCATTTACACCTTTTTATCAACTCTTCCTCACTATCCATCACTCATCAAACTTCACTCCATTAAACCCTAATTTCTACATCAAACCCTAGCCCTATACCCTACTCCCAAATGCTAACTCCCACATCCTACTCTTTCACTACTCCTACTTCCCTATCAAACCCTTATCCTACATTCTAAAACCCTATTCACTCCCCTCATTCCCCTCATTCCCTAAAACCTCAAAACCTCCACTCCCTCAAGCACTCATCATCCCCATACACCTCACTCATCTTATCTTTTAAAATCTCTTCATACTCTTCTTGTCCCCACCTCATCCCTTCATTCCTCATCAGCAACTACAACATTAAAACCTATGGAGAGGGACCTCATATATTTTCATCAGTGCCTCAAGAGGAAGTATGACCTTCAGGATAGTAGGAGGTCAAAGAGACTGAGACCTTGAACAAGAAAACAAGCAACTTGCCGACAAATAAGACCTCATGGAGCTGCAAATCATCAAAAAAAACCGGCAAAGGGCCAAGAAGGAAAAGGTCAAGTTGACCTCCATTGAGCAAGAGATTGATGCTGACAGAGAATCTTAGCTAGAGAGGCAAATATGCACTTGGAGAAGGTGCTTGAAAAGGCCAACAAGGAGTAAACGATGTTGCAGCACATGGCTTATCACTATTTGGCACGAAACAAAATTTGCAAAGCTAGGATAAGGTGCCTAAAGGCCAAGTTGAAGAAGACTTGGAGGAGCAAGAAAGACCAAGATAAACTCAAGATATTGGTTGAAGCTTCCTTGGCCTAGCATAGTACTTGATGCAAATCACTCATGCCAAATTTCAAGAAATTTGGCAAACTTTTTGACAATTTTGAATTTTTCAAGGAAAAAATAGGTTTTTCTGGTAGGTGCGTAGCGCCACCTGGCGCTCGCTTTTTCTAGGGACCTCCCATGGAGGAAAAATTTAAATTTTTGGATTCCTCATGGAAAATTATGAATACCCAAAAATTACTAGAAAGTTTTGACAAGTTTTGGGTCAGCAAAAGGGCCAAAAACACCTCAAAGATGCCCTCTCTGGCACTTTTTGGCCACACAGGAAGTAGTGTTGAGAGAACTGATTTTTGGAGGGGAAAATGGGCACCAAATTCAAAAATTCCACTTGTCCTAGAAAGTAAACAGATAGACCTTTCCAACAAGCCAACTGGGAGAAAATTTGGTGAAGCGGAAGGCCTCCAAATTCAGCTGGGAAAAAGCACTACGCATAGAAAAAGTGGTGCTACGCAGAGGATGAAAAAGTGCCAATTCTGCTCAAAAACTCTGTTTTTCGCCTAGTTTGACTTTTTCTCTCTTATGGTAAAATTCATAAGCTGACATGATGTAAATTGATGTACTATTATGTAATAATGATAAAAATTGACTTGATAAGGTAGATACATCAGTTGTAGGTGGTTTGGAGTTGAATGAATCAGTTTCCTAGGTTTTAGAGGCAAGCTGTTCCACTGCCTATTTTTGTGTTCCTAGTTTAGATATGATTGAAACCACCCCTCGTCTCATGGATTCGATCCCTGATGGATAGCACAGGTGGTTTGGAGGTCTATATCATGTGTTTTTTCAGTCATTTTCAAAGGTTGGACTCTTGTGAATGCTTTGAGCATTATTGTACATTCATTTCTGCAGTTTAGCAAGGAAATAGACTAGGGTTTGCAACATTTTGTGGGATTCTTGTGGAAAGTTGATTTATTATTGTTTCTCTTTCTATAATTTAAGTTATCATGTGTTTGTGTGTGCCATTACCTCTCTCTTTTTCAGCTTAACTAAGTGAATCAAGTATAAAGGTGCAAATCATTGATATTGCAGTGCTCTACCTTAGGGTTTGTTTAGCTTTACATATTTTCTACTGTTTGAAGAGGACTCATGAAACTTTCATGCCCTCTCCAACTCCTCACCAATCTTAAGACTATCCATTTCACTTAATTCAAATTACTAAAGCATTTGCCTACCTCGCCCCACAGAAAGCTCTGCAAGACTAAGTTCATTCCCAGACCCAAAACTGCCTTTCACTTTTGATCCAGCAAACCAACATAAAATTCAATAAAACTCCTTTGAGCATATACCTAGCCTAAAATTAATCTTTATATCAGTCATCTCAAGCCTCATTTGCTATATTTTCCTGAGATTGACAAGGAGAGAGCCCTCTCCCGACCTAGTATGGCTAGCTACCAGGTTAAGCATGGTTTGATGTTACCCTAGACCTGCCTTTCTCAACCTAAGGTAGATTTAGGTCCTAACATAAGTGTTATCTGGAAGGTAGTCGTAACCTTTGCAATCCTACACAAATGAGTTAAGTTAAAAATCATTGAAGCAACTGATAACATGGGACCAAGAGGGAAGCCCACCAAATTGAAGTCATAAAGGAAACAAGTTACCAGTTATTTGCAAACCTTGGCAGACTTCATTAAATAAGATGGCCAAGGTAAGGGATTCCTTTCCCTAAAAGATAACTCTTCAAGAGATGTGCAGCAAACGACCTACACCATAAAACAATTGGAGGAAGTCGACCTACCATGGATGATTATTGTACTTATATTAGGAGAAAAAGAAAGAAGATTCCTTAAGAAAATTTAAAAATTGAAATGGGACTATGCAAATGAATCGCGACTTCAAAAATTGCTTGGTAGTGACCAATATCTATTTACCAAAGTGACCTAAAAGTGTTGAGTTTTCCTATTGCAAAGATCATTCTTGGGGAGCAAAAGGACCAATTGAGATAGAGCAACACCAAGAAAGGGGAGGTGGTTACTCCCATAACCATGTTTCCTCATCTCCACCATAGATTCAAAACCTATACATATAAACCATTGATCTGAGATCCTATTACTAATTGCAAGAAAAATAATGTTGTACAACTGTATGGATTTGGAAAGCTCGAAAGGATTGAGTCAGAGGAGATTCGATAAATCCAAAAATTAATACCAAAATTATTTTACCATTGAATTGTATGAGGGACACAAATCCAAAATTAAAAATTAATATGGCACTATCCACTATGCTAATAATGATAGGAGAAGAACATTTCAAACCTAATGTTAAACACTATTATGATTTCCTTATATTCACAAGGAGAACCCTACATGTAGCCACCTGCAATATATAATATAATGAGAAGGATGCCTTTTAGATATAAAATCAAGTTATGTAAGGTTTATACTTATTTACAGCTTCAACGATAAAAGATAAGAAAGTAAAATGCATTAACAATCACCTTGAGAATGTTACTATCTGAGCTACTCTTGTGCTGAGATTAAAACAAAAAAAACAAACAAACAAAACATAGAGGGGAGATTTAGAAGGAAAGTTTTAAATAAGCATATAATTAGTAAATTTTGTTTTATTCTTAATTAGTAGCAAGTTGTTCAAGATTAAAAAATAAAAATTGTGAATGCTATGTTACAATTTGTATAATTCGTATCAAGTATAGGTTACCACACTGTGGCCTATTAAGGGCAAAGCAAGATAGTAACAAAATTAATTTTTGTTGAGAGAGAGTGAGAGAGAGAGAGAGAGAGAATCACATTCCACACCCGAAATGTTGCTAGAAACAGTGAAACAATTGAGTACCAGGAAATGATAATTAAAAGTTTAACCAATAGGAAAAATCAAAGAACTTTAGCCCCAACCCCTAATAATAGTAATAAAGTAGAATCACAGAGGCGGAGAGAAGATAGTATTCCCGAAAAAAAATCTTACTTAGGAATCAAAGGGGGATAAGAAGTCGAAACAAGAGTATTCTCGAAATGTTTTGTGGGGAAAAATGCATAGGGAGGAAAAAAGGCATAAAAAAAATTACAAAGGGAATTTCAAAAGATTAAGCCCCCAATGTTTGACAGTGAGTAAGAGGAAGCTATAGAAGTGTGGTTAATAAATAAATATTTCTAGATTTACAAATATGACAACAATTTGAAGGCTCATCTAGAAATCTATAAACTCCAAGGAAAAACAACCCTATGGTGGGATGAAGTTAAGGCGGTCTACGGAATTAATGAAAAAGGGATAACATGGGAGAATTTCCAGCAATAATTTATGAATAAGTATTTGACTAAGTGGTTTTATGATGACGAAGACAAAGAATCTCATGACATCAAATTGGGTCAACTATCTATGGACAAGTATGTGGCAAAATTTACTTCGTTATTGAGGTATGTCCCTTATATACGAGAATAAACTAATGAGATGCAATTTTTTATAAGCAATCTTCCAGTTTTTATGAAAGAAGATTTAGAGTTTGATAATCTTAAGACCATGGACAAAGTGGTCCATAAAGCACGAATGTGCTATCAACAAATGAAATAGAAAGGATATAATAGCAAAACATGGTCAAGACAGAAAGGAAAAAAATATCCTCAAAACACTAAGAACAAGAAGACTGTAAATACTAAGAATTTTTACAGAAGCCATCAAAGTACACTTTCAAGAAAGGGTCAACAAAAATCCCAGTCATGAAATGAAAACAAACCATCAAGCTGAATGGAAAACTAGATTCTAGCCAAGCTCAAAGACCACCATTACAGTGTTGGGGTTGTGGAAAACCCCACTACATTAAAAACTTCCCTTACTGTGGAAGAACAAAACATGCAGTGGATATTCAAGAGGCATCTACAGTGGATGAAGTAGTGAAAATTTTACCCTAGATGAATGTTGCACTAAAGGGCCGCTAGGTTGAGTACCAAACTATAATGGTGGAATTTGAAGGTAAGATTTGCAATCATGTTGTGTCTATTTTAATAGATCTTGAAGAAAGCATGAACTATATTAGTCCTAAATTAGTCAAATCATGTCATCTACAAGTTAGTAATTTTAATAACTTATGGTCAATCCAGTTAGCCACTGGGGAAAAAAGGAGAGTGCTAGAAAAATTTGAGGATTATCCTATCGAATTGGTAGGTCAACCAATAAAAGTAAATTTAAATACCCTTAGGTTTTTATGATTTTTTAATTGGTATGAATTGGTTGGAAAAAAATTGGTCCCTTGTAAACTGTAAAAGTAAAACTATCAGTTTTATTGATGAAGGAGGTTCTAAGAAAGACATATAAGGGATAGTAAGACCCTTGAAATTAAGGCCAATTATAGCCTCACATATGGGGAAATGCATTAATAAGGAATGTTGTATTTTTGCAGTCCAAGTTGGGTACACTAACCCTAAGGAAAAGATAGTGACCTTGGAAAATATGCCAATTGTTCAAAATTTTGCAAATGTATACCCAAAAGAGATCCTTGTGTTTCCCCCTAAACGAGATATTGATTTTACGATTGAATTGATTCCGAGAGCCACCCTAGTATCTAAGACATCCTATCATATGGATATACCATAAGTAACTGAATTAAAGATGAAATTACAAGAGCTTCTTGATAAAAAAGATACATTATTTTAGGCGTATCTCCATGGGGAGCCTCTTTACTCTTTGTTAAAAACAAGGATAACACCATGAGTCTTTGCATTGACTATTAACAACTGAATAAGTTAACTATCCAAATAAAGTACCCCCTACCTAGAATCAACAATTTATTCGATTAGGTTAAGGGTGCTACTGTGTTTTCCAAGATTGATTTATGCTTATGGTACCATCAAATACGGATCAGAGAGGAAGACATATGAAAAACTACATTTAGGACTTGTTATGGGAACTATGAGTTTATATTCCTACTTTTTGGGCTTGC
Source organism: Pinus taeda (assembly GCA_000404065.3). Taxonomy (NCBI): domain Eukaryota; kingdom Viridiplantae; phylum Streptophyta; class Pinopsida; order Pinales; family Pinaceae; genus Pinus; species Pinus taeda. The sequence continues at coordinate 289,237 of APFE031023499.1, read as the reverse complement.
TAACACCCTGACCACATTTATATGCCTTATGAATAGTATATTTCACCCATATTCAGACAAGTTCATGTAAAGTTTTATTGATGACATCCTAATTTACTCAAACAATATAGAAGAACATAAAATACATTTGCAAATAGTATTGCAGAACTTATGGGAACACCAACTATATGCCATGTATAGAAAATGTGAATTTTATAAAGATCAAATAAAATACTTGGGGCACATAATCAATCAAGTGGGAATAGTTGTATATCCATAAAAGATTAAAACAATTATGGAATGGTTCATTCCTAAAATGTTGCAGATATCAGATCCTTTATGGGGTTAGCATGTTATTACTGTCTTTTTATAGATGGGTTTTCAAGGGTAGCTTACCCCATAACCTTTTTACAAAAGAAAGGGAGAGGTTTTAACTAGACATCAGAGTGCCAAAATAGTTTCGATCAGCTAAAGTATATGTTGACTACAACCTGCATTTTGAGGATTTCATATCGAGAGAAGGAGTTCCTTGTATGTATATGTGCATGTCAAGAAGGGTAGGAGGTGTATTGATGCAAGAAGGTCAGGTGGTAGCCTATGAATCCTAGAAATTGAAGGAACATGAACAAAGGTAATCAACATATGATTTGGAATTAATAATGGTGGTCCACACCTTAAAAGTATGGTGCCACTATCTATTAGGGGAAAGATTTATTTTGATGATTGATTATAGTAGCATGACCAATTTCTTTAATCAAACCACCCTTAACGTTCGACAAGCATGATGGACAACTTTCTTGAGTGAATTTGACTTTGACATAAAATACTTGAAAGGTAAATAAAATCGGGTAGTATATGTCCTAAGTAGAAGATTGAATTGCATTTATGAAATTTCATTCAGTCAAGTGAAATCTGATTTTTTAGATCATATTAGAGATGCAACCCAAGGAGACACAAAATATCAAATTTTATGGCAGTAAATGAGGTAGGAAAATGGTATAGAGAAAAAACTAGGATATGGCATTAATAGGGATGACTTTCTGATTTATAGGAACCAAATTTATGTTCCCAATTATCAAATTATCAAGCAATTGATTTTAGATGAATATCACAAAAGCCCCTATGTTATGCACCTAGTTTACCAAAAATAAATACTACTTTGAGAAAGGACTATTTTTGTCTTGGTATGAAGAGGGAAGTGGAAAAATATGTAGAAAAATGTCTAGAGTGTCAACAGGTAAAAGCTGAACATCAACATCCAACATGTTTACTTCAACTGTTACTAATTCCTAATGGAAATAGGAAATTATCACATTTTATTTTATCACAGGTCTACCTAAGTCAAAAAGGAAAAATGACTCCATAATGGTTGTCATGGATAAACTAATTAAATCAACACATTTTTTTACTGTACAGACAACCTACAAATTTGTTCAAATTGCTAACATATTTATGAGAGAAAATTTTCATTTACATGGTATAATTAAGTTAGTAGTATCTGATAGAGATATCAAGTTTACATATGATTTCTGGAAGGTTGTGTTTACTGGACTAGGCACTCAAATACATTTCAATACTTCCTTTCATATATAGACGGATCATAAAAATGAACAAGTGAACCAAGTGTTGGAGGATATGCTAAGGTTGTATTTCATGCAACAACCAACCAAGTACGAAGATTGTCTCCACCTAGTATAATTCACATATAATAATAATTATCACACTTCCTTAAGGATGATACCATTCAGAGTATTGTATGGACAAAAGTGTCGGACACCTACTAACTAGAGTAATCCTCAAGATAAACTAATATTGGGACTCGACATGTTAAAATAAATGGAGCATAGTGTGAAGAAAATAAGAATGATTTTGAAGGTTGATCAGGATCAACAAAAACATTATTCAAATAGAATATGAACATACTAGGAATTTTAGGTGGGAGATCATGTGCATGTAAGGGTCAAACCAAAGAAGAGTATCTGGAGGTGGGGAACCTACACAAAATTGGCTCCTTGATTCTATAACCCTTTCCAAATACTTGCTTCAATTGAAATTGTATCATATCAATTGGCTCTACCTAGCCATATATGTATACATAACATATTCCATGTTTCTCTATTAAAGAAGTACATATATGATCCTAAACATATTATTACTTGGCAGGATGTGCAGGTAAAATAATAAAGCTGAAAAAAATTTTATATGTTTTTTTTTATTAACGATTGATGGAAAACTAATAACAACTATAATGATTGTGGATGTAGGTCGAGCTGAGCATAGAGTTTATCATCGAGCCTCTACGTATTCTTGATCAAAGAGAAATTATGCTATGGAAGGGAGCTATCACCCAGGTTAAAGTTTAGTGGAAGCATTTTAACCTAGAAGAGGCTACCTGGGAGGATAAAAATTATATGCATGAGGCATATTATAGGTTGTTCTAAGGCTAGAAAAATAAACATTGAGGATGATGTTTCGGTTGAGGGGGAGAATATTTAATACCCCCCAGTAAATTTGTAAATATTCTAGTTACTTTTGTTAAGCTACTTGGAAAACTGTGGGCCATGTTAAAGGCTTGATATGAATAAGTGATGGACATAAATGTTTTCCTAATTTTTCATTAATAAATATTTCATACAATCAGCTATGGAAATTATGGTAGAAAAATTAATGTTGAAATAGAGTTTCATATTCCAAATAGTTGAAAGATAGTTACAGGTAAAGGTGGTTGTCTGCCCAAATTCCTCTCCCTAGAGATAAATTATCTCAGGTAGAGAAAATAGAGCCAAGAGGGTGAGAGGGAGAAACCTTGAGGCAACCTTGTGAACTTGGAGCCTAGCTAGAGGGGGCGCAAGAGAGGAGAGAAACAATTATATAGCTTGATACCCTCATATAGGAGATTATGGAGGGAGGCATGAAACTACCAAAAAGGGAATTCTTGAGCCAGTTGGCTACTGGAATTCCAACTGAACCCTCTGTGGTCAGTGAAATCCTAGGGTTGGACCTAGTATGGTCATTGATTGTCCTAGGTTAGACCTAGTGTGGTCCCTGTCAAAGAATATTATTTTGGATGTGAAATTGGTTCAGGGGGGTTCTGGTAGAGAGTATCAGTCCTCATTGGTTAGGTGGAGCATTCGTTTTTCCACCATGATTTTCATGGTAGGCCAGTTACTTGGAAACATATAAGTGAAATGTGTTTTTGGAAAGGTTTCCTAGATGTATTTATTTTCTATTTTTCTATGCAAAATGTTTTGAATTAATTTTGATACTGTGAAATAGTCATATAATACTATTGAATGAAGTTAGTTACAAAACCTAACGGACAATTATGCATCAGTTTGGAACTATCCTTAATTCTTTATTATGTAGTCTGGAATATAAATGGCAAGTCCCAAAAAATAGGTCCCACCAATCTACTAAGTTGATAACAATATTATTTCTATATAGCAGAGACTATGGCTAAACATAAGTTTTGTCATGTTAGTAATAAAAGAACTTTTCTTGAAATTACAAAATAAAATTAAAGATTTATAAACAAGTTGAATTGAGATTCAATTGTTAAAATAGTGTTAATGAAGTAAGATAAAGAATGTAAATGTATATCGAGTTGATGAAAGAATGTAATTGTATATCGATTCGATGAAAGAACGTAAATGTATATCGTGTCAATGAATAAATTTTGAGAATAACAACCACAGTAAATTAAAAAATCCATCAACACACAGCACGGGAACAATTTATTTAAATGCAAATTTGCATGAGGTTCTAAAGTCACTACATTAGATATTGACAGATGGTTGAAGGTCGTAATTATTAACTATTGAACCAATGGGGAAACTTGTAATTCAAAATATAATTGTTCCAAGTCTTTGAAAATATAATGGTGAAAAATTAAATTACAATAAACTGCCAAAAAGAGTCAATATACCATAACTGAAACTTACTAAGATGCGTTTCAAGATCACATGGTCGAGAACCAGAATGCAAAATAATTTGCATAGACAAACTCAAGCCAGAATGACGCCATGAAAGTCTCAACCTAAACATTATTTTAATGTTTAGTCTCCACCCTTTCAGTAACCTGGAATAATATAAACCACAATAAGGATTTATTAGAACCTGGAAAGCACCGTTCATGAAAAGAAGGCAGACATTCGATGATCCAGGTGGATCTTTAGACACAATGACATGGAAAATATTAGAAATCAAAGTGCTTACAATGAAGTCAACACAGGACCAGAATGTATATCTCGTCATCCTGATTCCAACGGCACAAACGGTACTTCAATCCGAGTTTGGATGGTGAAGTTATCGTGGAAAGAAGGATCGTTACTAGGACACCAGGCCAATATGTAAGAGGGATGCCGATGCGATCGGCCGACGCTGATATCAGTGATCAGCGATTAGCAGTCAGTAATCCCCAGGTAACAAGATTATGACACCCCCAACATGCCGATTGCGATCTTGGGCTCAGGCCCGATAAGAATATAAGCCCCATTTGATAAATTTTTAAGTCTGGGTAAATGGTTTTTGGTCGGATTTTTAGTGTTTTTTGGGATTTTTTAGAGTCTTATTGCCTCAATGATAAAAGACTATTTTATGGTTCAGTTACACCCACCGATCCTTCCATGCCACCAGCCTCTATTTTGAACCAAGACAGGCCCGATTTAAATGGGATTCTGTCCAAAAATCCATTATAAAAACACGATAGTTGGAAGAGCAAGGAGGAGGGAATTTCAGCACACTGTTTCATGGGAGAAGAGCCTTCAAGTGATTGATAGTGCATCCTATCTATTTTGGACAAGTTTTACATCTGCTGAGCCCCTATCATTGCCACGAACGCATTAGTGCTGCCCACTTCTTCATTTGAGATCTCCATTTCACATCCATTAGTCAGAATGGAGGTATAAGCCTCTTGTATGCAGTTGATGATTATAGTTCTCTTCTTTCATGCCATTTAATATAAAGGCCTCCCCATTGTTGAGTTGGGCCTGGAGACGTAGTCCGAATTGGATGAACTCCATTATCAAGCTTTGGTGTCTTCTTTTTGTGCCCTTTATGTGTCTTCTTCTTCTTTTCCTATGTGCACATTAAATTTCGGTGTTAAGCTGCAATTTTGCATGTGATTCTTTTCATCCATCTATAAGGGAAAACATCCTGGATCAAGTGGTATCAGAGCAGGGCTTTTTAGATGTGAATTGCATGTTTGTATGATAACAAGAAGTAGGCTTCAAAGAGGCAAAGGGGAACTAGAACCTTTCGATTCAGAAGCAGGGCGTGCACCTTGAAGGAGAAACATGGTAGAAGATGGAGCTCATCTTGAAGAGGAGTGTAATTTCAGAAAGACTTTCTATTCAATGGCAGAGAACATCAGTCAACTAGTTTTAAGACAGGAGAAAGCAGAATAGAGGAATCCAGAAGGACAAGGTTCAACACATGGGAATGGTGGAGAAGAACCCCCTCCTTCTCCTTCTGGAAGTGAAGGTTCTCCTTCCTCTCACCACCAAAATCAGAGAAATCCAAAGGATCCATCTAAGAAACCTTTTTTTAAATTAGATGTTAAATTTGGTCTTCCTATGTTTAATGTTGAAAGTAATGCAGAGAAGCTTAACAATTGGATTAGGCGGATTGAGGTTTACTACAGGATTCAGCAAATCGTAGAGGATGAGGCGAAGATCCAACTAGCCTCTCTATAGCTGAGCAGCACAGCTCTCATTTGGTGGGAGAGCAAATTGCAGAGTAGTAATAATGTGGGTAAGCTCTTTTCCTCATGGTCTGATTTCACTTCTATGTTAAAGGAACAGTTTTATCCCTTAGGATACAAGCAGAAAGCTTTGATGAATTGGCAATATTTAAGGCAAGGCAAAGGGCAGGATGTTCAGAGTTTTACAAAAGAATTTAGGAAGCAAGCACTGAAATTGGGTATTGCACTTGATGCACCTGAAGTTGTAACTAAGTATATTGGCTCATTGCATAGTTATAGTAGGAATTCATTGTTATTGTTTGAACCAACCACTATTGATTCAACCAACATAAAAGAAATTCATATTGAGAACAGGGGCAAGAATGAAAGAGATGATCAGTCAAGAAAGCCACCGTTCAAACCTCCCAATGGAAAATCAAAAGCGAAATGGGAAGGGAAGGAGAAGAAAACAGAAGCAACCAAAGAAGGAGAGCGGCCTTATTACAATCACTGCAAGAAGGAAGGCCACAATGACGATCACTGTTGGAAGCAGCACCCAGAAAAGCATCCAAAGAAGTATGGAGGAAAAGGGAAGCAGAAGACAATGGCAGCGGCACAACAAGACCTTGTATCGGATTCGGGAGATGAAGCGCTGATCATAGCAGCAGGAACAAAAGGTACTCTTACACCTCCTGTTAATTCTAAATCGCATGAAGGCACCAGTTTTGTAGATGAGTCCCTTTCAAATGACTAAAAAAGAATTGAATTATTTCATATCAAAGTTGTAGTAAATCATACCAAAGTTGAAAATTTGTTTGATATTGGGTCCCAAGCAAACTTAATTGCAGAATCCCTGGTAAAGAAGCTTGTCTTAGAGACGAAACCACACCCGAAACCTTATCCACCGGGATGGATACATGATAAAGCAAAATTGAATGTAACCTAGTAGTGCAAGGTCAAATTTGTGATTGCGTCTAAGCTAGTAGATGAAGTAGAGTTGGATGTAATACCATTGGATATCTATGGCATGGTGTTAGGGAGCCCATACCTGTATGATAGAAAGGCATTCTTTTTCCGTCATGAGAACAAATATCAAATCACCAAGGATGGGATAGAATATATAGTGAGGGCTCATCAAAATTAAATTAATTCTAGCCTTGTAAGCGTTGGACAAATGAAAAGACTGGTGAATTCCAGTAAAGGATGCATGCTTATGGTTGTAAGGGAGAAAGAGGCAGAATTTGCTGATGCATTCCAAGGCTGCGATTGGGAGCATAAATAGGAATTAACTGAATTGATTTCTAATTATGATGAGCTATTTCAGGAACCGAAGGGATTACCTCTGAAGAGGGAAATCCAACATGAAACCCATCTACAACATGATGCCCCTCTGCCAAATATTGGCATGTACAGGATGTCAGCTATCGAGATGGAGGAAATCAAGAGACAAGTGTAGGAATTTTTGGACCAAGGCGTCATCAGGCCAAGCACCTCTCTGTGTGTTTCGCTGATTGTTTTAGTGCTAAAGAAAGACGACAGTTGGAGGATGTGCATGGATTTCCATGCGCTCAACAAGATAACGGTGAAAAATTGCTATCCCCTACCATGCATAGATGATTTATTAGACCAATTAAAGAGTGTTTTTTACTTCACAAAGTTGGATTTGCACAGTGGCTATCACCAAGTCAGAATTGTGGCGCAGGACATGTGGAAAACCGCCTTCAAGACCAAGTAGGGGCTATTCGAATGGATGGTGATTCCATTCGGGCTTTGCAATGCTCTAACCACTTTTATACGGGTTATGAATGATATATTTCAGCCTTTCATTGATGAGTTTGTTCTTATGTATTTAGATGATATACTAGTCTTTAGTAAGAGTTGGTTTGAACATGTGTGTCATGTAAAGAAAGTGCTTGATGTGCTGAAAAAAAAGAAAAACTCTTTGTAAAACTGTCAAAATGTGAGTTCGGGAAAACCTCTTTGGGTTACCTAGGTCATATTGTTGGTCATGGTCTATTAAAAATTGATCCCTCTAAAGTTGAAGCAATTGTAAATTGGCCTAAGCCTACTAGTGTAACCGAGGTCCGTAGCTTTCTAAGTGCAGTCCAGTATTGGAGGAGATTTATTACTAATTTCTCTGTTATTGCAACACCTTTTCACACATTGACAAGTGTGAAACAGGTCTTCCAATGGGGAGGAAGACATCAGAAGTCCTTCGAGACATTGAAGGAAAAGATCAGTACCACACCAGTCTTAGCCTTACCCAATCTCCAACAGCCATTCGAAATCGAAACCGATGCCAACGGTTATGCCATGGGAGCTGTACTGATGCAACAAAAGAAGCCAATTTGTTACCATTCTGAGAAGCTTTCTCAAGTTGTGATAAACTATCCCACCTATGAAAAGGAGCTTTATGCCTTGGTGCAAATTGTGAAAAAGTGGAAATACTACCTAATCGATAAGGAGACCATCATCCATACAGATTATCAGCCCTTGCAATAACTTCAATCGCAAACCAAGTTGCAGCAATCTCACCATTTCAAGTGGATGGGCTTTCTTCAATAGTTTCATCTGGTAATAAAGTATAAGAAGGGCATTAGCAATAAAGTGGTCGATATGCTATCTCGCCCTCCTATTTCTGCTTCTATTATTTTGCATAATGCTTAGTTGTCTTTTGAGAGTTATGCTGAACAATATGCTAACGATGATGACTTTAAGGAGGTTTATGCAAAACTAACCCATGGTTCACAGGTGGACAACTATCACTTGCAGAGGAAACTGTTGTATCACCTTGGTAAATTGTGTATTCCCACAGGGAAAAGAGTACATGTAATTCGAGAGGCCCACACCTCTCTTGTGTCTGGACACCTTGGTGTCGAAAAGACTTTATGTCATGTACAAAGATTTTGTTTTTGGCCTCATATGAAAAACATTGTGACTCGCTATGTAAAGGGTTGTGTGATGTGTTCTATTTCAAAGCCCTCTAATAGAAAACTTGGGCTCTACACACCACTCCCTATTCCAAGTCATCCATGGGAAAGTGTGTCAATGGACTTTGTAAGAGGTTTACGTTTGTCTAGGAAGAGTCACGACTATTTGTATGTCATCATTGACCATTTTAGCAAGATGTGTATTCTTATGCCTTGTAAAAAGCAGATTACTGGAGAGCAAATTGCTTCTCTTTTCTTTCAGTGTGTTTGGGTCCACTTTGGATTACCCACATCAATTGTGTCAGATCAGGACTCTTTCTTTCTTGGAGAGTTTTGGACTAGCTTGTGGAGGATGATGGAAACCAAATTGAAAAGAATCACGGCATTCCACCCCCAGATCGATGGACAGACAGAGGTTGTTAACCATACCGTGGTACACTTATTACGAGGATATTTTGGCAAACATCCCAAGTTGTGGGATGATCATCTCCCCTACATACAACATTCCTACAACCGAGCAGTGCACTCATCTATGCAGTGTTCACAATTTGCGACATGCTTTGGTTACCTAGAAAAGGACCCTTTTGATATGGTCTTTGGAAGGGAAGATGGCTCTAGTGGACGTAATGATAGGGACAAAGCTCAGCAGTTCATTCAATGAATCCAATTGATTCACTAAGCAGTGAAAGAGCATTTGGAGAAAAGTCAAGCCCGTTACAAGGCTCAACATGATAAACACCAAGTCAACCATCAATTCCAAGTGGGTGACAAAGTGTGGATCCACATCAGCAAAGACATGATGAAGGGAGAAGGAAAGAAGTTGTGGCCAATCCAGTATGGACCATTCACCATTTTGGAGAAGATTGGGAACAATTCCTTTCATCTTGACTTGTCGGTGTATATGTAGATGTACTCAATAGTGAATGTGGAGAACCTAAAGCTGTATGAACCACCTTTGATTATGGACACTGATGAGGTCGGCACAGTTCCTACAGTCGATGATTTTGCACCAGAATATCTTGATGAGTTGCCCAAAGGCATCATCCTCAACAGAAGAACCAGGACTTCACGGAGAGGAGATGTAGAATACCTTCAAGTGCTTTTCAAGGGAATGCACCCCAGCAAGGTCAGATGGCTGGAGAAAGAGAAAGTGAGGGAATAATTCCCTCACTTGCTAATTGACTAATGAAAAGCTTTTGGTGGTCCAAAAGCTCCTCAATGGGGAGGATTGATCTAGGTGGATCTTTAGACACAATGGCATGGAAAAGCTGAGAAATTAAAGTGCTCGGAATGAACTCAACATAGGACCAGAACGTAGATCTCATCATCCTGATTCAAACGACGCAAATGGTTCTTTAATCTGAGTTCGGATGGTGAAGTTATCACAGAAAGAAGGTTGCTTTTTTCCTTAAGAAAATGAGGAATTTCCCTTTAAAAATGGGTTTTAAGCCTTAAAGGAAAATTTGCAATCAGGGGATTCATGGAGGTGGACTTAAGAAAGGCGCAGTGGAACCCCCGATCGTCGATCCCCGATTAAATCGGATCAATGATCGGAGGGCAATCGGGTCGAAGGAAAGTCTTATATCTATATATATATATATTATATATAATATATATATATAATATATATATATATATATATATATATATATATATATATTATATATATATATATAGATAGATAGATAGATATTAGCGATATCAGAGCAGGCAGAGCGATCAACGATAGAACAATCGGTGGACTCATTATCAGGACACCAGGCCGATATGTAAGCGGGATGCCAATGCGATCGGCCGACACCGATATCGGCGATCGGTGATCGGAAGTCAGAAATCCCCAGGTAATAGGACTATGACACCCCCGATATGCCGATTGCGATCTCAAACTCGGACCTGATAAGAATATAAGCCTGATTTGATATATTTTTAAGTCTGGGAAAATGGTTTTTGGTGGGATTTTTAGTGTTTTTTGGGATTTTCTAGAGTCTTATTGCCTCAACGATAAAAGATTGTTTTATGTGACGATTATGCCGACCGATCCTTCCACGCCACCTGCCTCTACTTTGAACCAAGACAACCCTGATTTAAATGGGATTCTGTCCAAAAATCCATTATAAAAACATGATGGTTGGAAGAGCACAGGGGAGGGAATTTCAGCACGTTGTTTCATGGGAGAAGAGCCTTCAGGCGACTGATAGTGCATCCTGTCTTTTTTGGACAAGTTTTACATGTGTTCGGCCCCTCTCATTGCCACGGACGCATTGGTGCTGCCCACTTCTCCATCTGAGGTCTCCATTTCATAGCCATTAGTTAGAATGGAGGTATAAGCCTCTTGTATCCAGTTGATGACTGTAATTCTCTTCTTTCATGCCATTTAATATAAAGGCCTCCCCATTGTTGAGTTGGGCCCAGATACGTAGTCTGAATTGGGAGAACTCCGTTATCAAGCTTTGGTGTCTTCTTTTTGTGCCTTTTATGTGTCTTCTCTTCCTTTCCTGTGTGCACGTTATATTTCGGTGTTAAGCTGCAATTTTTCATGTGATTCTTTTCATCCATCTATAAGCGAAAGCATCCTAGATCATTCAAAGCCAAATCCTTGTTTTCAAGAGTTAAAAAGAAGACCTAACCTGTGATTTCCAAAGAAAATTGAGAGTCCTGTTAGCAAGGCTCATGGCCAAAGAGATGATATGGAAAACAAGCAAAGATGGGGTTAGTGTTTTGAATTGTAAGTGCTATATAGAAGGCAGTCATAACCCTTGCAACCTTTTATAGACGAGTTAAGTTAAAAATCATTGAAGCAACTAAGAATATGGGACCAAGAGGGAAGTTCACTAAACTAAGCCACAAGGAAAAAAGTTACCACTCATTTTCGGACCCTAGCAGACCATATTTATTAAGATGATCGGTGTAAGGGACTCTTTTCCCTAAAAGAAAACTCTTGAAGAGATGTGCAACAAATGACCCACACCATAAAACAATTTGAGGAAGTCTACCTACCATGGACCATTATTGTACTCATATCATATTAGAAGAAAAAGAAAGAGAATTCCTTAAGAAACTTAAAAACTTGAAACAAGACTGGAAAATGAATCACATTTTCAGAAATTACCTGGAAGTGACTAAAATCGACAGATGAAAGTTACTTAGAAGCAATGAATTTTTATGTTGTAAAGATCATTCTCGCAAAGCAAAAGGACCAAATAAGATGGAGCGACACCAGGAAAGGGGAGGTGTTTACTCCCATAACCGTGTTGCCTCATCTCCACCGTAGATTTAAAACCTAGACATATGAGTCGTTGACCTAAGAGCCTATCACTAACTCCAAGAAAAATAATGTTGTAGAACTATATAGATATGGAGAGTTTAGAAATATTGGGCCAGAGGACTTACAGTAAATCCAAAAAATAATACCAAGATTATTTTACCATTGGATTGTACAAGGGACGCAAATCCAGAATTAAAACATAAATATGTTGCTATCCACTATGGTAATAATGATAGGAGAATAACATTTCAAACCTAATGTTAAACACTACTATGATTTCCTTATATTCACTAGGAGAACCCTACATGTAGCCACCTACAATATATAATATGATGAGAAGGATCCCTTTTAGATATAAACTAAAGTTATATAAGGTTTGTAGTTATTAACAACTTCAGCAATACAAGATAAGCAAGTAAAATGCATTAATGATCATCTTGAGAATGTTATTGTCTAAGTTACTCTTGTGCTAAGGTAAAAAAAAAACAAAGAGTAGATATTTAGAAGGAAAGTTTTAATTAAGCATATAATTAGTAGATGTTGATTTATTCTTAATTAGTGGTAGGTCATTCAAGATAAAAATAAATAAATAAATTATGAAGGGTATGTTACAAGTTACTTGAACAAATATAATAGTTGTTGAGATAGTTTATTTTGGGAGAAATAATACGTACTTACATGCACAAGGAATATACTAATATTGCGCTAGTTTTCTTTTAGAAATGTGGGCAGTTGTTGTGGTTTTTATTTTGGGAAAGAATGTGTTCTTGTGCAAAGAAAATGATCGTAGTTGTGGTGTTTGTCTTTTGGAAAGATTTCTCTTTTCTTGTGCAAAGAGATAGTAATAACCATGGCAACTCTTTTAAATATTATCGTGATAACCATGGTGATTCATTAAAATATTATTGTATTCTTGTGAGAATGGGTAAATAGGCATGCCTTCGTAAAGATAAATTTACATGTTTTGGTATCTGTATGATTTTAATTAATTCATTTGCGGTGTCAATAAATGAGGCATGTCTCGATACTTTGTATATATTTTATTTATGCACATGACAATATGTTTAGAACATAACTAGTAAAGATTAATTATGGGGTTTGATAAATATCTTATATAATCATGATGACAAAGTTGTTGATGGTAGGAGTTGCAAGAAAGGATTGTGGCTTATGCGAAGGATGAATTATATTTAATATTATGATAGGAAAAATAAATAATGGTCTATGTTGATTGAAGGATCGTCAAATGTAGGATAATCCACTCATGGGAACAACCAAGCTATAAAGACACAGTGCTCAACAAATTGTGGGATAAATGATACTATGATTAATGTAATGGCGTCTATCTTGTTATGTTTGTATTTAAGTTTATATTTATTTGTAAAAAATTTAATAATGGTAAAAGGATGGACTCCCTTATTGTCATTGAGTTAGGGGTGAACACACTCACGAAGTGTTTAATGGATTAAATGTGTGTTGGTTTTTCCCTTAGGGGTTTCTAGGGTATATTGGTGTCCATTGATGTGTTTTCTATTTTTCCATTTTTATGTTATTGCTTCCTTGTATGACATTGACACTTACATTGTCAGATATATGATTAACTACCCTAATTAAATGAACAATGATAATGAGGTTACAACAGGGAGTTTTATGTCAATATGTTGCAACAATGGTTGTTATGTCATGTGACTTGATATTCTATTTCTAAAGTTACTTTATGTATTAATGATGGTGATTTTATCTAATGGTCTATTAAGGAATATGAAATAAGCGATTGCGAATATTGAATATTACATGTTAGTAAATTCCGTAAAAAATTTCTAATATGTTGTATTTTTACATGAGGTTTACGGGGATGTTATATTTTTGTTTGTTTAAATTGCATTTTTGAATGCATAAATGGATTCATATACATGAAAATCCCCTTGGCCACTTAAATTGTGTAAATTACATGGCTTAAACTTGTAATTCCAAAAACTTTTTGTTGTATTTCATATACAATTCCAACAACAAAAATACACCTGAAAATGGGCAAAGGGGAGAAATGTATTTGAAATTTTTTAAACATAAGATTTTATATTTTTCAATTGCTTTATATGATATATACATAGTAATATACTTGAAAATAGGTCAAAATGTGAACAGGAATACTAATTGAAATGTAAGATTCTATTTTTTTGTAATTGCTTTATATAATATATACATAGTTTAGCATTAAAATGTTTTATCTATGACCCAAATTGAATTTTGTTATGATCAATAATATTATTTAAATGTCACAGATTAATTTTATAAAAAAAAAAAGATTAAAAAATTATTCACCTTCTTAATATGTTTATTATAAAGTAATTTGTTTTTTTTTACTTTCAATTACTTTTTTTTTACATTGAAATATTTATTCATGTATATATTAATTTTATTTATTTTTTACTCTCTCTATATATATGAAATTGATTTTGAACTAAATTGGTTATTTTATATATTAAAATAGTTTATTTAAATGTTGAACTGAAAAGTTTTAAAAAAATATAAGAATTATACATTTTACTATGAGTCACAAGTGAAATGTAAAGTTCTTTACTTTTAATCACTTCACATAGATATTGAAATATCTTATTTTTGATTGAGGGTGAGAGTGAAATATTTTTACATCTCCTTCATACTAAACATGTATATTCATTTTTGTTTTTAGATTATAGTGGACATTGTTTTTTACATTTGAGAATATTTTATTTTCATTTGAAATTGGGCACGTGTCAACTTAGGATTGAGCATGGAAGGAATTGCATATATCTCTCAACATTGATTTTTTTTAAATTATTTTATGTTGTGATTAATAATATTTTTTAAATGACACATATTTTTTTAATTATATTACTTCACATAGATATTGAAATATTTTATTTATATTCAGAGTGAGAGTGAAATATTTTTACCACGTCTCCTTTATACCAAACATGTATATTCATTTTATTCTTTATCACAGCCAGAAAATATTTTATTTTCATTTTAAAAGGGACACATGTAAACCCAAGGTTAAGCATAAAAGAAATCACACATCTCCCTCATATTGGGTTCACCTCTCCACTCAATAAGATTATATTTCTTTCAATTGGCATTGAAATATTTTATCTATGACCTTTATTAAAAAAAAATTATCATAATAATATTTTTTAAATGTCACATATTAATTTTATATTAATATTTAATAATAATTATTTTTAAATGCCACCTACTATTTTATATTAAGAATTAAATGAATTATAGATTTCCTTCTTATTATTCTTATTAAGAAGTAATTGATTTTTTTACTTTTGATTTTCTTTTTTTTGGGGCAAAATATTTTTGTTATGGTCAACATTAAAATGTCTATTTATATATAAAATTGTTCTTGAAATAAGTTAGTTAGTGTAAACATTAGAATAGTTTATTTAAGTGTTGTATTGAAATATTTTTTAAAAATATAAGAATTATACATTAAATTCATAATGAAAAGAGAAAATATAAGATTTTTTTAGCTTTTAGTTACTTTATCTCTCTAAAATTAATATAAAATTATGTTACTTACATGGATATTGAAATAGTTTATTTATGGTTGAGATTGTGAATGAAGTATTTTTAGCACATATTCTTCATACCAAATATGTATATTCATTTTTGTTTTTTTATTATAGTGCACATTTTTTCTTGGAATAATGAAGAAATATAGAATTCTCCAGATTGTTCTATTATTAGAGATTTGTTTTAATCTGTTGTGATCAGTTAGATTGGATCATATTCTTAAGGAATTTGCTCAATTCCTCAACTGATTTCCAATATTATATATGTACGAATGATTTGGTGAATGATGCAAGTGTCATGTGTAGGCACTCTTCACATTGAGCTACGCTCACTTGAGAGATGCTTATTTCCTCCATATTTTATCTCTCCTAAATTTTAGTTGGTATTAGAGCGCTAAGCGAGGGATGAGTTTGTTGTGTGTGTAATTGTCGTTGGGAGAGGTGCTTCAATTTGTTTGATTGTCGATCTCAAGTGGAGGCTTTTCTCCATGTCATCGTTGGAACAGACTTGGTGGTGATCTTCCCAACACTGCTAAACCTCGATCATAATTTAAGGTAAGGAGTCATAATTTGTTGTTCGTTTTAAAGAGGTTGTGTGGTGTGCGATTTGGTCTTCGGGTGTTTAATTTCCAAAGCCTTAGGAGCTGTTGAAAATATCCTTAGTGCAATCTCTATTGAGTTGACACATTGTTGGTGTTTGAGCATAGTTGTTGACGACAAGGAAGAATCCACCATAGGCGAGGCTAAGGGCATTAACATGTGAGGGAATTGCTTTGTTTGGAGAAGTTGTGGAGAAGCTTGTGCTTAAGTAGGTTGAGGCAACCATTGTAAAAAATGGAAATAAAGAAGATGAATTTGGTGTTGTGAGCATGGATTGAGTGAGTGAGAGCATGGAGTCTTGGTGCAGACGAGGTCGAGGAGAAGCAATCTAGGGGTCGAGGAGAAGGATGAGGAGAAACATTTTTTGCTGATTTTTTTTCTGTAGCAACCTCGTTTTGACAACGTTGTTGCATGAAGGAATATGCTCCTCCACATTGCATGTGGACAAGAAATTACAATGCATAAAATTGTTGTTGAAGGAGAAGCTGGTCATTAAATCCAGTAAGGAGATTATTGGAGCTACTGGATTAGATTATTGTTACAAAGATAAGATAAATATGTTATTGGAAAAATTCTATTGTTTTCCTACATTGAGCTACTTTGCAAAAGATGTTGCAAGTGCGCTATAGAAAAATTCAACAAAGAGAACTAGAGAGAGAGGGAATCACTTGTGTGGGAGCACACTTGGTTTGCTGAGAATGTGGCTATAGGATTGTGTGCCTCCCAGTGCCTCTGTTGAGGAGTTGTGAGTCGGGGTAAGAGGCTTTGAGAAAGGAGGTGTGACTGTGTGGCTTGGTAAAATTCCCTGCTAGTTGAGTTTGTTGTTTGGAGAGGTCACTGAGTGTTGCATCACTTAGTGCGGAGGTGTGAAGTTGTAGTAGTAGCTTGAATTAAGGGTTGTTGTGAAAGAGGTCGTGATCAAAGGAGGATATTTCCACCAGAATTTCGAACTCTTCGTGTTCGAAGTCAAAGTCATTGTGAAGTTTCATGTTGTGTTTAGGCTACCGTGGGTTTTGCAAAGCATTAGTATTGGGAGAGATCGTCGACTGGATTGTTTGATCAAATCAAGACAAACATATTCGTGAATCCACCTATGGTATTTGTGGTTGAGGGCATGAGCTATTGCATGCCAAAGCCATTAATAGTTGCATGTTTTCTCTTTTTGCTAAAGCAAGAGTAGTGCCTTCTATATCATTAAGCCAACAAGAATTTACATAGAATACAAAAGTCCAACAAACCCGTGGACCTTGGCAAAAAAGCTAACCACCTAAAAAATGGACCTTCAACCTAGCAGAGAATGCCACCTAACTCTGGAAAATACGTACAAAGAAAGCGCCTAATGGGTGGAAAAACAAAGGATAACAACAGATCCATCCGAACACAAGCACACCAAACTTGCCTTTATAACCAAAACCTTCCAAACCCCAAGCCATCCAACGCACGAGAGAGAATCGAACTACTAAGTCAAATGAAGTTTAACGGTCCCGCCCACCAAACAAAACGCTCATTCCCGACCATGGATTTGCTCCACCAGATCCAACGGTCGTGAGCCATATCACGCAGCACTAGGTTCCCGAACAATAGCGCCTAGGGAGGGCGGTTTTCATTTTCTCTCCTTCCACGTGTAGGACCCCCAATGGAATCGCTCCCATAACACTAAAACCACTTTCCGCTTAAGTGTCGTGCGATCGCCAGAAAACCACTAGTACAGCTGATTTCCTTTCCGCCGAAGATAAAAGAGGAAAATGTGGTCGCCAGAAAAGCCATGTTTTCTGTCCCACTCATTCGTTTGTCTGTATCTGTAATAAAACTCTGGATTATTATGAGTCTCTCTCCAGCACTCCCACCTGGACCGAACCCATCCACACTTTATCGCGCAATGAAGGGCGGTTTCTGCACCTGCGACCATGCCACGTGTCGTTCACCTAATGGGATCGCTCTCAAAAATACAAAACCACTTACCACTTTATAGACGTGCGATCACTGGAAACGTACCTTTCGCCAAGTCATCAAACCCGGACACGAGAAAAGGCTGCCTACTGATACTCCCCATTAAATGCACATTCTGCCAACTCGTACCATGAAACTTGAAGCTGATCCTAAGTTTGATTCAGATATATATCCACAAGGGGCGAACCAAAAACTTGGGAAACCGGTCGAGATGATTTGGGAGAAGATGTGCCCGAACATGACTCTCAGCCACTCTGTTTCATCCTGCTGGACTAAGTTAGAACCCCTCAACATCATCAAATCCTGGAATTCCACCCAGCTCGAAAACAGGAAACCTCCCTGTCCTCCGTAGCTTGATCCTCGCAGCTAGCCTTTAAACGACTTGGAGGAATTTCTTGCCACCTTTTAGCTATTCCACCTTTTGTACTGCTCACACCTTGATTTGCCAGTAAGTTGGCCAGTTTAATGGCATTACGTCCAACGTGGTTGAAACTTATGGTTTGAAGGCCCTATAGATGCATTTGGATTCTTTGGTAAACCTAGATAAGTTTCCAATGATTCGACACTCTTTCCGGCCTGGAACCACCGCTAATTCTTTTAACTGTGTTGATGGTTATCTCAGATTCTGCTTCCACAATGATATTTGAGCGATGATTCTGTGATAGAAACTCCAGACCTTGCTCTAGAGCCATCACTTCTGCCATGTTATTAGTTGATCTACCTAAATGGTAGTGGAAGATAAATATAATATTGCCGTCATCATCCCTTAAAGCTCCTCCATAACCCGCAGTTCCCAGATTGCCTTTAGAGGCACCATCAATATTGTATTTCAAAAAGCCTTTCGGTGGGGGTTGCCAGTAGTCCTTCTCTGAAACCATGGTTTTGTCCTTTCTATTTCTACCTTGAGGAGTTATCCCTTGCATTCCCAGTTGCCTAAGAATTCTCTGCTCTTCATCTGTGGGGGGATTCGAGGGGATATTATTAACAGTAGAACTGAGTGTCTCTCTGATTTGTTTCAAGATAAGGTCTAGAAGATGTTGTGTTGAAGACTTACCATTCTTGAATATTCTTTTATTTCTTTCTTTCCAAATGTTCCAGATAATAAAGCAGGGTGTGAAGGCCTAGGCCAAATTTAGGCCTTCGTTCTCCTTGAAGTTTTTTCTCCAGTGGTTTAGGGTATTTTTGATACTTCCTCTGTCCCTATCAGACTGCTGGAAAATTGAAGAGAATGAATCCCACAGCCAAGTAGTATAAGAGCAACTGTTGAGAATATGTTCCATTGTCTCCTCTTTCTCCTCATAGAGTTGGCATCTAGAGGGCCCCATAATTCCCCTTCTCCTAATATTGTCCCAAGTCAAAATTTTCTTGTGATGAACCAGCCACATAAAAATCTTGATCTTCATCCATCCTTGCTGCCTTCAAAGATGCGTCCAGGTCTTGTCTGGAACACTATAATTCATCCCAAGTAGAAAACCCTTAGCTTCCTTGAGATTAAAGGCTCCTCGCTTGTTATTAACCTATCTCAATTGATCCTGCCCTTCTGTTTTTAAGATCATCCTTCACTTGAGCAAGTCCCCAAGAGACTCTGCTTTGATTTTTAGGGGGCTGTCCTCTCCACATTCAATGTTTCTCCAGCTTCTCCATTTTTCAGAGGTATGCGAAAGATCCCAAAAATCCTTAACTCTAATTAACCCTTAGGCTTATGTTTCCTGCTTGAGGCCTACAAAATTCTTTGTTAACAGTGTTGGTTCCTGCTACCATTTGTCCTCCCAAGAAAGAGCAAGATCTCCTGCTCTAATTTCCCAGAAACTATTCTTTTGAACTAGACTTTTGTTCTCCCAGGCTCTGTTCCATATGTAGGAGCCTTTTATAGTTCCAGACATTCTTATGAGATCATTACTGTGCCACAAGCTGGTATATTTCTCTTTCCATATCCTGGCCCACTGTGCTTTTGGTTCCTGCACCCATCTCCACCAGAGTTTGGCTCCTAGAACTTTACAAAGAATCTCTTGATCATCCAGGCCAAGGCCCCCCTAACTTTTGGGTTTGCATATTTTTTCCCAGGAAACGAGGGCCCATTTCTTTCTAGTTTCCTCCTTTCCCCACAGGAAGTCTCTTTGAATATATCTGATTTTCTCTAAGACACCTTTTGGAGCTAGGAGAGCTAATAACATAAAAACTGGGATGGATTGAAGAACAGCCTTTGTCAGAACTAACCTGTTGGCTAGGTTCAAAGCATGGAGGGTCCAACTTTTTACTTTATCCTGCATCTTATAAAGGATCGATTCCCAAATACTCTTATGCATGGGTCTGGCAATAAGAGGTATTCCTAAATATTTAGAGGGGAGGGAATCTCGTTGGAATCCAAGAATTCTTGAGATATTTCTTTGTATAACAATGTTAGTTCTAAAGAAGAAGATTTTTGATTTAGAGAGGTTGACTTCCATGCCTGTAGCCAGGGAAAAATCTTTAAGAATTTGTTTGTAGGCCAAAGCCTCTTTGACTGTTGGAATGCCTTGCAGTAAGGTATCATCAACAAATTGTTGATGAGTCAGCACAGAACCATTCTCTAAAATTTGAAGACCCCTAATTTTACCCATATCCTTGGCTTGCTTAATGGATCGTCCGAGCCCTTCCATCATAAGGATAAAGAGGAAGGGAGAAAGAGGGTCTCCCTGCCTAAGGCCTCTAGAAGGATTGAAGATTTCTGAGGGGGATCCATTGACCAAAATGGAAAAGTTGGAGGAGGACACCAGCGCCATAACCCATCTGACCCAATTGTGGTCGAACCCAAAGGCGTAGAGAACCTTCTTGATATAATTCCAATTCACCTTGTCATACGCTTCGGTAATGTCCAATTGCACGATCATCCCCGCCTAGTTTTTGCTGGTAAGCGTGTGCACCACCTCATGTGCTTGAATAATGTTGTCTAGAATTTGTCTTCCCTCCACAAAACCTGATTGTTCTTTAGACAATAGTGAGGAGAGGAGAGGTTTGAGTCTATTAGCCACTATTTTGGCTATTATCTTGTAAACCACATTACATAAGGCAATAGGTCTGTACTTGTCTGCAGATTGAGTTGTGTCATGTTTGGGAATAAGGGAAATAAAGGAGGTGTTGAGAGCTTTAAGGATAGTTTTTCTTCTCCTGGAATCCTCAACCACATTCACAATGTCCTCTTTGACAATATGCCAACACGCTTTAAAAAAATCCACATTGAAACCATCTGGCCCTGGTGCTTTGCCATTTTGCATATCTTTGAGAACCTCGTTGACATCCTCTTCCTCAACTGGTCTATTAAGGTTAAAATTGTCCTCTCTGGACACCAATTTGGGGATATGCCCTGTGATTCCCCTGATGGACTGATCCCTATGTAGAGTGTTTTCCCGAGTGACGTTCCGAAAATGTTGGATAAGCACAAATTCAATATCTTTATGAGTGGTCTGAATTTCCCCTCCCTCATCTTTAATCATGGAGATTCTGTTTTGAGCTCTGTTAGCCATAGTGGATCTGTGAAAAAATCTGGTGTTCCATTCTCCTTCCTTGAGCCATCGAATTCTGGATTTTTGTCTCCAAAATA
Organism: Pinus taeda; assembly: GCA_000404065.3. Classification (NCBI taxonomy): domain Eukaryota; kingdom Viridiplantae; phylum Streptophyta; class Pinopsida; order Pinales; family Pinaceae; genus Pinus; species Pinus taeda. The sequence continues at coordinate 267,693 of APFE031023499.1, read as the reverse complement.
TTTCCTCTTGTTTGCATAATTTTTCCCAAACTAGATGCTATTTATCAGCCTGCTCACTTTTGTCTTGATCAAATCCATTGTTTATCAAAGCCTTGTTGAGTCCTAGAATTTTAATTTCCACCGATTGTTTTTCCTCAAAAATGTTACCAAAATATTTCTGGTTCCATTCCTTTAATCTTAACTTAATATGCTTTAATCTTTTATGAAAAGGTACATCTTAGATCCTTGTATTTGTAAGTCTTCAGCCCACCATTTTTCAATGTTACTAATGAAATCCGGGTGGGAGAGCTAGATGTTTTCGAATCTAAAGGGTCTATTCCTGGGAGAATCTATACCCTTGATTTCCAACTGAACTGGACAGTGGTCTGAACCGCCAAAAGGAAGCACTCTGGCTGTTATTTCACTATTTAGAAACATTAATTCCTCCGATATCATGAACCTGTCTAACTTAGACGCTACCAGCGGCTCACCTCCTCTTTTATTGTTCCATTTAATAAGGCCATTGCTTGAATCTGACTCAACCAAATTCATATTGTCTGTAAATGATTGAAACGCTAAGGATTCTTTGTTGAGCACTCTGGTACCTCATTTTTTTTCTGAGAGAGATTTGATCATGTTAAAATCTCCTCCCATGATCTAAGGCATTCTAATCTCTCTGCTCCTGAGGTCACTAAGGGCTTCTAACAATTTGAGTTTATCCTCTAATTTTTGACGACCGTAAACATTTGTTACCAGGAATGTTTCCGAAACTCCAACAGGTTGAATGACCACTGATAGATAATTTCTTGATGCCTCTGCATCCATAATGTTGATCCTTTGGGGATTCCAAAGAGTAAGAATACCCCCCGCTATGTTCTCCACTTTAACCTCCAGAAACTCATATCTAAAGAGCCATTTGTTGTGTATGAGTCTTATTTTCTGAATGGAACATTTCATTTCTTGGATGAAAATCATGTCCGACATATCTTGTTTCATTCTATAACTAAGAAATCTTTGTTTTCTTTTACTCCCTAGACCTCTAATATTCCAAGATGTAAATTTCATTATTAAAGACTTGTAAAGGAGTAATTGGTTAGGTCTTTCATCTTATCTGAATCTTTGTTTTCTTTTACTTCCTAGACCTCTAATATTCCAAGATGTAAATTTCATTTTTAAAGACTTGTAAAGGAGTAACTGGTTAGGTCTTTCATCTTATCCATCAGAAGTTCCTTCTGCTTTTTTCGGGCTCTCTTTTTACCGGTATTTCTAGGAGCTAGTCCTGGGGTTGGTTTCATTGTTTTCACTCCTTTGTTTTCCAACTTGTCAGTAGTTATTCCTATTTCTAACCCTCTTTCCTGAGTCTTCCATAAAAACAATTGTTGTATTCTATTGCAGTCCTCTTGGGGTAGTGAATCTATCCCTCTCGTGGTTCCCTGCATCAGGAACCCTTCCAGATCTAGGTGTTCTTTTTCTAGAATTTCTTTTAGTTCATGATCTTCCAGATCTATTTCACTTTGGGTCATTTCCATATCCATTTCTGCTTCAGTCTCACTATTCATAGTTTCTTTCCTGTTACAAATCTCTTGTGTTATGATGTAGTTCTCCTCCTTCTCTTTTTCCTTAGGTCCTTCCTCCATTGCTTGGTCTTCACTTGTCGTTTCTTCCTTTTCTTCCAGTACTTGAAACCTGTTCGTGTTGATCTTTTTCCCCTCGCTGCGTTATTGCCTTGATCCCTTTCTGCTTCCTTTTCCTTTACTTACCACTTTTTGAAAGCTTTTGGTATCCTTCACAGTTTTAGGTTCTCCTTTATTGTCTACTTTACTAAGAGGACATTCTCTAATCAGGTGACCATGTTCATGGCATCTATGACATCTGAACGGGATATGCTCAAAATCCACCGTTTGGACACATTCTTCATCAAAGACTTCTAGGATTAATTCCTCTGGGATAGCTCCTGATAGATCCATTTCTATGAAAATCCTAGCATAGGAAGTATATTTACCCCTTCTCGTGGCTTTCGAAGATTTCACAAAGCGACCTAGCTTATTGCCAATGGCAGCAAGCGACCCATGTTGCCAATAATCGAGAGGTAGGGAATAGAGCCTTACCCATACAGGTACCAAGGTGAATGTCTCCCTTTCTAGAACGAAGTTCATTTTCCACGACCTCATATAGAGGCCTGCTGCTGCAAAAAAGTAGGGTCCTCCTTTGAATATTCTGTCTTTATCTTCAATGTTAGTAAATACCACGGTAAAAAAACCCTTTGACCCCAGATGGAGATCGATACTACCTTTGGGTTTCCAGTGGTATTTGATCCATGTCTGTAATGCCTTTTTAGAGGGCCAAATTCCCGTGAATTTGCAGATTATGGCGTACATCCCCATATGGTCCTTGTGCTCCTGCAAAGCAGGATCATTCAACACAACTCTCGGAGTAATCTCCGTTTTGGGTCTGCACTGTCCCTTTTGATTTTTGTCCCTTGTTCCTGGCTTTTGTCTTCTTCCTCTTTGTCCTTTGTGCTATTGTTTTCCTTGGTCCTGGCCCCATCTGACTCCTTTTCATTACTTTTCTCCCCTTCTTCACCAGACCCTCTAACTTTACTAAGTGGTGCCTTGCCTCTACTGGCAGTTGCTTCCTTGTAGGAGGGAGTGGAGCTCCCTCCTCTATTGCGCTCCATAGGGAGCAACCTTCAAGCTCCTCTGTAACACTATCTTTGCGCCCTCGAGTTCGCAAGCCCCCCTCTAAAAGAAATTGTGATTGTTGTTGGTGCTCATATGATTCAATAGTTGCATGTTTTCAATCTTAGACCAACTTGAGTATTTTACTGCAGTTGAATTTGTTAGAAGGATGCACCAGTCTGTCCATAAAGAAGAAAATGTGTCATTGTTTGAAGATTGTTACAACTATTGTGATCTGTGAGATCATGTGGTGTATGAGTTCTATGGCATAGTTGGGTTCGAACTAGTTCGAGAGGAATCAACTTATGGTGTAAATCCCTGTTGGTTGGTTAGCACGAATTTGTTTTATAATGGGGCTATAAAGAGCTTAAGAGATTTGTAGCAGTGTGTGAGCCAATGGACTAATGTTAAGACTGCCGACAGTGGAGACCTATGTTCCTGCAACTGTTTGAAGAGAAGTTGATTGGTCAGTGAGAGATGTAGGAGTTAGAAGGCTTATGTTTGAAGCTATATTTCTTATTGTGGCATGGAACGAAACATGTGCGTGACTTGCCCTGCTGGAGTCGAGAGATGCACATCGTGACCATAACAATTTTATCTTATCAATCAACAGTCTATTCAAAGGACTTTTCAAAGCCATATGGGTGCACTTAGGGAAATCATTGAAGCTACTGCGTGTAGGCTGAGTCCTCAAATTGATAGATGGAGTTGTAGATTGTCAAAGTTTGAATGTTGAAGAAGGAGTTACCTGGAGCGTTGCTTTGAGAGTCGATTGGAGTTGAACATTGGAGCCAGAAATTGTTTGGAGGGTGTCTGAATTCGACGTGTGGTTTGTGTTCTCGAAACGAGTTTGACAAATGCGTTTTGGAAGAGCCAACTGTTGGTGACTACCTTACTGTGTTGTAGCGAAGGTGTGTTTAGAGGCTACCAAATTTGGTTTGGTGGTGAATTCAGTGACAAGTCAACAAAGGAGACTAAAACAGTCTCGAAGAAAACTGAAACATACGAGGAGAAAGCATTAAGAGACTAATGCAATATATTTTTCATCTGAATTTGGTGAAGAGTTTTAGGTTGATGTTGATGGACTTATAGATGATCAAGTCCATGATCAGAATGCAGATCTAGCTCAACGCAGTGAAGAATTTGATGAAATCTTAAAAAGAATAATGTCAGATCTACCCTCTTTCTTAGGCATAAATTATGAAATCTGGGCAACTGAAATGAAAACAATATTATGGAAGGTAGATTTATTGAATTATGTTAAAGCAGATTTTGTTAATTCAAACCATGATATAAGTAGAGATGCATCAACATTACATCTTATAACATCCACATGAGATGAAAACATTTTATTCAGTATACTACATGAATATGGTGAGATTCAAAATGCAAAAGTATTGTGGGATATTTTAGAAATGAAGTACAATTTGAATGAGATTGAAGATGATGAAAGTTTTGTTCTTGAAAATGATGATTATGCTTTCAGTGTCATATTTTATTGTGAAACTGAAGATGGCAACATTGAAGCTGCAATGATGGATGATGACTTTGTGCTTGTAGTTGACATTGAAACATGTGATGATCAAGAAACGACAATTAATGTAGAATCTGAATTTGCGTATGAATAAATTCTCTCTGATGTAGAGACATATGAATTCAAATTTGATGCGAATTATATATCTCATGAAGAGTGGTTCAATTTGATGCATGAAAAGAATCTTATTGATGAGTTGTTGTTTGGTGATAAGAGATGCCTACCTCCATACACAAATCAAATGCAGGACAACATGTTTGCAGCAACAGAGTTTATTAAAGAGGTTAAGACATGAAACAACCAACTATGTCAACAAAGAAGGATGAAGAAATGAAATCTCTCTTAAAAGAGCAGGATGAAAAGAATCAATATGGTTCTTTTTATGATCTTTTATATAAACCTAACATTTCTTTTAAGTGTGCATATATTAACAGCCAGGAAGAAGCAATAAAACTTGAAGAAACTGTAAGCATTAAGGACAAATATAAGTCCCAAGAACCTGCAACAATGTTGAATACAAAGAATGGTATCCTGCAATCAAGTTCAAGAAAGGGACATTAAGAGTTGCGATGTTCCACCTTTGGCACAGAAAATGTCAAAAAGAGGAGAAGCTCCACCATGGCATGAAAGGTGAAGATGAAACAACACCAACAAATGAACAAGTATGAACCGTTTAGCAAGAAGGAAAAAATGAAAGCTCAATTATCAATTTGTTTTTATGTATTGGTGTAAGCCTAGCTGAGACTGAGACTAGCAGGCATGTTATTCATGTTATGCTTTGATCCATTTCTCCATTAAGGGGGGAACTTGGAATAATGGAGAAATATAGAATTCTCCAGATTATTCTATTATTAGAGATTTGTTGTGATCTATTGTGATTAGTTAGATTGGATCTTATTCTTAAGGAATTTGTTCAATTCCCCAACAAATTTCCAATCTTATTTATGTACGAATGATTTGGTGAATGATGGAAGTTTCCTATGTAGGCACTCTTCGGGTTGTGCTAGGCTCACCTTAGAGATGCTTATTTCCTTCATATTTTGTCTCTCCTAAATTTTATTTTTTTGTATTAATAAATTATTTTATTTTGATTTTAAAAGACACATCTATCAACTTGAGATTAAGAATGAAACTAATTACACACCTCCTTTACACTAAGCTCTAGAATTTTTTCCCAACGGTGGTTCGCGGTCACAGAGTGACCGCTACTTCCATGAGAAATAATTCGAGTAGATCCACCCGAAGGGAACTACCCGTCGGCTTATTTGGTCGGGCCCAACCCTAAAGGTGTCGAGAAGATTTGACCCTGTGACCTCCCAATTGGCAAGGTACTTAGCAACGAGAACTCGACCAATTGAGCTATCCCTTGGGAATATTGAATTCTAAAATACTCTACTAAAAAATAATTATAATTATATTTTTGTATATAATATATAATTAATATATTCATTTTAAATAATATTAACATATATTATATTTTATTTTTTTGTAGCTTGGTAGGACTACATTTTCATCATGTCCAACTTCTCGCTCCGACTAAAAGAATAACATAATATTTGAACCCAAAACTTCCGGTTTAGTGAGACTTCATTTCCACGACCATTTACTAATTAAAACTATTACAAACAACAATATTAATATATATCATAATAATCATTATCATAAAAATAAATAAAAACTACAATCTCATATTTTTAAATATTAAATATTAAAAATATATTAGTTTCGATATATTCGTTTTTAAAAAGCAAGAACATACATTAGCACATTGGTCATTGTTTAACAATTTCTTATAAAATTAGTTTCCTAAAATTATTTTGCAATTTTATTCTTCTACTACATGCCACATTGTTATAATTAAAGTTGTCCTACATTAAATATAACATAATTTCAATATAACATAATTGTTAATGTGATGGAAGTTAAATATAACATAATTTAGCCTACATTCATTTTGATTGATTGATGTGAATCGAGGCCATGTATCTGGTTTTATTGATGTCGTGTATTGCACCATTTATTATTATTAAACCATTTATTTCGTCATTTTTAGTTTAAAAGTAAGTTTATAGAGATTTTTTTATAAATGAGCTAATTTTAGTGGTGAGATTTTGAAAGTATAATTTTTATAAAATTTATCTGGAATTTATTGAAATCACAAGTTTAATGAGTAACTTGTGCACAATTAACATGTTTTAGAGTTTTTAGGGTGAATCCATATAGTCAAAAAAACCAGTTTAAATAACACAAATCTAAATTTCACCTTAAATATTTTGACCAAATTCCAACACCAAAAAAACTAAAAAATCACACTAAAAACAACTCCTTAAAAATATATAAATACAAAAAACAAATTCAATCATAAATATATATATATTATAATATATATAGATATATATAATATATTAAGTCATTTGAAAATCGTGCTGCAATTATGAATGCTTAAAAGAATATCAATGGTTTCTAGAACTTTTCTTTTGCTAATAATGACATCCACGGAACTATAAATATCTTTTTAGATAAAGTTAGCACAACACATCTTTGATTTGATTTTTTTTAATAATTAATTATTAATATTTTGTATTTATTATTATTATTATTTTTTTTAGGTGGTCTTTTATTTATAATTATATAACTTTTTGAAATTTAAAAAATTAACCATAATTAAACTATTAATGAAAAGACGTGAAATGGTTTTTACCAAAAATAAATAAATAAATTGATTGATACGGTTTAATGATGAGATCTTATAATTATCTGGTTAAATGTTCGAGACACTCTACTGCACAATTTGAAAACTGACAAATGTGTAACAAATATGTTAATTATAAAAAATATTACAGGTGACATAATTAAAGATGACAACGCCTAGCTATGTGCAGAGCATTATTGGTCACATTTGTAAGCGTCAGTCACATCTAAATTAAAATCAACTAAAAAATTAATAAAATTTGAGTTGTATAAACTTTACCCATTCTATAATGATGATGTGATGTGATTATATAAAAACTAGAGATAATTAAAATTGTGTTTCAAATTTGAGTTGTAAAAACTTTACCCATCTCATAATGATGATGTGATGTGATTATATAAAAATTATATAATTAAAATTGTGTTTCAAATTGAGTACTTGGTAATATTTATTATTATAAAGGTGTGAAAAAAATGGAAATGCATTTTTTCCCATGATATAATCACTCAATGTTTTTATTATTATAATATTTTTCTCAAACAAATATTACAAGTGAGAATTGAGAAGAATTGATATTAAACATATCAAAACAATAATTGTTTTTAAATTAAATATATAAAGATGAAATATGTTTATAAGTATATGAACTATTTTTATTAATTAAATGATCTGCATGACGAAGTTATACTTTTATACAATCACTATAATAATCTATTCCCAACAAAATTAAAAGTATAACCAATGTCGTTATGCCCTTTGTCATGGCATTTATGAATATGTTGAGAGTACTTAGTGCTTGCCCATGTTCAACTCCACTTCTGCCATTTATTTTTGTGCAATAGTATACTATATGTCTATTCTCTTGCATCCTATTATAATCAACATAAAAGGGTCGATTGATAACTCTATACAGGTTGTTCAACTCCTCCACTTTTGCCATTTATTGCCATTTATTTTTGTGCAATAGTACTATATGTCTATTCTCTTGCATCCTATTATAATCAACATAAAAGGGTCGATTGATAACTCTAAAAGGGTCGATTGATAACTCTATAAAGGTTGTTTGGTTTCATGGTTTTGTGGCATATCAAAGATGTATCATTCCCTTGCATCATGTTGCAAGAAGCACACAAATTTAGCTGGCTCATACTATAGATATGGTTGCTAGGTTTGAGATATTTGAAAGATTTTCCAACTTTATTGATGATAAAAAAATTATACAAGCATATTCAATGGCATGCCTCAATAAGATATATCTTGGTTGATTATGATATGTATCATTGTTTAATGGGAGGAAATTATAAAGTTATCATATCTTGGTTGATTATGATATGTATCATTGTTTAATGAGAGGAAATCATAAAGTTATCAAATCTTTTATTGGAAAAAAGTATTATAACATCATATTAATAGTAGCTTAGCTTGCGGGATTATTTACCTTCACATCATTTTTTGATACATTAAGGATGGAAAAATTTTGCTAGATAAACACTTTGATCTTAAAATTCCAAAAATTAGCATTGTGACATGGAAGTTTTCTTACAATGTCAATTTCAATCATATTCAATAAATTTCTTATAGCCAAAAACGAAACCACATGTTGTGGCCTAAGATTCTTCAACCAAGATGCCACGACCTCACTTTAAATTTATGAGTTATTCACCCATGGTTGCTACTTAGGTAATAATTTCATTTAAATGTTACCTTAATTTAGTTCAATGGGCTAGTCTTTTAAGTATTTCAGATAAATATTAAATGTGGATATTGCCCATTTTATCATTAGTCATTAGGCCCTCATGGCTATCCTAACTTCAATTTCTCTTACAATAGTTTTTAACATGTAATCTGTTGGAGAATCAATGTATTTGCAAATTAGAGTTGATTCTCCTAAATTTATAATTACTTGTGATATTAGTTGGACTTTTATTACTTTATTATTTATTCTTCATCAAGCAATTATCAAACATAAAACACATGAATATTAAATAACACAAAGAACACAAAATATACGCTCCAAGTCAGGGGAAAACCCTCAAAATGAGAAAGCCCAGAAATAAGTCTTCTCTTCTTACAGAATCATATCAAAGTGAGACCTCCAAGACCCAAAGACCAAACCTGCTCCAATCACCAAGTCAACCCTCCAAAATTCTTTCTCAATCAAGTCAAAGTTCACCAAGTCAAATATGGTCAACCTCCAAAAATTTTATTCCAAGTCAGAATCTCGTCCCTCTTCCTTAGGTCCACAATTGAACATGCAATCTCCATCCTTGCAACTTGCACAAAAACCCTAGATCCCTTCACAAGTGTGGGAAAATAGTCCAAGAACTCAAATCTTCTTTTTCTTCATTAGGTTTCTCCTTCTTCTTGTCCTTTGTCTTGTTTTCTTATTTTTGATTGCAAAGATTGAACTTGATTGTGGTGTATCAAATGAGGCTGAGATCTCCTCTATATATAGTCATCGAGGAGAGTGAAAATGTGTCCAACAGGGCCAACTTGTCATGGCAGGGCTGACTTGGTCGTGAAGGATGAAATGACTCTTCTAGACTTAATAAAATAAATTTTATTTTGTTACAAAGAGCCCAAATGGGAATATAACACATGACAAATGTTCTTCTTTGACTTAGCAAACCCTAGGAGCATGAAACCCATGCTACAACAAATAAAAATTATTTTTCTTTATGCAAAATCATGATTACAAATGTCATTATGAAAACCGAATCTAGTTACATTCTCCAACAAAATCCACAATAGTGTGATAAGGCATTAATAAAAAAAATACATTTTAAAACATAAAACAAGGAAGATGGCATGCTCTCTAATATGTTGTCATTATGTATGATTTGAATATTAAGAAAGCAAAATTTAATGTCTGTAAGTATAGGAAATGGGAGGTAAATTAAATAAAAGATCGTAATAAATATAAAAAAAATTTGATTAAAATGTAACGACCCGTCTATAAAAGTTAAGAAATAATAAAAATAATTACTATATAAAGTTCTAAACTTTATTATTAAAAAAATATGAATAACTTCATATTTAAAATATAAATATAAATCAAACCTTATATTTAAATACAAATCAAACTTTATAAATTTAAAATTAAACTTTATACCAAAATAAATTAAACCAAACTTTGTAAACATATATATAAATAGTGTAACACGATTTAAAGGCAAACAATGTAAATTATGTAAAAGATTCATAATGAACCCAGGGATTAGCTTCTGGTCTCAGAGACGTGGACAGAAGCGTGGCAATAGGAAGGGAAGCAGTGGTTGCAGGCGGGAGGGCGACCACCGCCAAACCCGTAGTTATAAACGCAGGAATGAGCTGAGAATGGGGGTTGAACAACGGAGGTAAAACCAGGAGGGGGAATTCAGAAGGGAAGAAAGTCCACCATTGGAAGAGCTTTAAGCAGTCTGAGGTTTTGGGCATGGGGGATAGTGAGCTTCTGTTGAGAAGCTTATTAGATTGAGTAACCAGGCTCTGCTCAGTCTAGCTGGGTGGAATTGGTCTCCTGGTAATTCGAGCAGCATAGCCGCAGGCAACATCATTGGCAGCAGTTCAGGTAGCAGATCAGGTAGGTACCTGTTTTAAAATTCTTTACTGTTTCTGTCATTCAGTTTTTCAATCTTTACATATGGTATCAGAGGGTTGTTCAAACCCTTTCGAACTCACAGGCCCTACACTCGTGTAAATTTTGTGGTTAAATTCTGTTGCGTCAAAAACTTTTAAGAAATTCTTGGTTACATTTCTGCAGTTTGAATCTAGGACCCCATGTTTACAAGCATTGTGTGTTACCACAAAACCCTAGACGTGTGAGTTCTCTACGGCGTTTTACAGTAGTAATGAGAAAAGGGCAGTAGAAATGGATGCTAATGGGTTTATGAAGAGCCGATGGGTACATGAAATCGATAATTCTGATTTCTTAACTATTGTGTTGTCCCTGTACATTGAATATCCATACCAAATTTCAAATTGGCGTGTTACTACATATTTTCAATTTAAATATTTTCGTTAGAGAGTTGAAATGCCCCATGTGGTCCATGGCCTTGAGGTTTTGTTAGAACATTTCCAAATTTACATCTGGCCGTCTTGAATTACGCTTGGCATGGTTTACATCATATTAGGTTTTCTTCAAATTCACTCTACTTTTCCTCTCAATAGGGTAACTCTGTTCCTTTGCTTAAGGGATTGAGCTGGGCTTCAAGCTTCTTAAAAAAAAACGACATCGCCTCTTGAAATGATTTTCTTTGCGAGCTCCTCGTGGTATTTAGTTAACATTTCGCAGTAAGCCCCATAAATTGATCTAGTTTGGGTCGGATCCGGATTTGAACACATAACCTGTGCGTTCCAACAACGACGCCTTACCAATCTCGCTCTAGGTCCATTCCGATGCTCAGACTCGACCAATGTTGTTGGTTTCCGTATTCATGCTAAGCGCATCTAGACGCAACGCAACTCAGGAGGAGTCCCAACCTTTTGACAGTCGATGTAAGCTCCCAACAAGTTCGGATATAGTGGATGGGCTAATATTTTGAATTTTATTGCATCCTCCTCACTGAAATGGGGACTATCCGCCTCCAAAGACGTTATTATCCGCGCTGCACATGGTCATTCTATTTTGGACATGGCACGAGATAGATTTGACCATGTGTCTCCGTTGGAAGCAAATCCTAACTCCAACGATGATTCTTACATATAGTTACCATTAGACAGTGCCGAGGTGGCTGCTGTTCCTGAGATTTTCTTACAGATTAATTTTACTGGATTAAATTTACATTTTAATGAATATATCGGAGTTTCTAAATTTAATTAAATTCACATCGGAGCTTTTACTCTTGCACATGGTCATTCTATTTTGGACATTCACAGTATTCGATCTAAAAACAGGTTAACTTTCCATTTACGGTTGTGGTTCATAACCATTTTCAAACATTCTATCCAAAAACTCCAGAGAGTAGATATAATTTCCCTATTTAAAGAACCCATTAATAAGAGCTGCATAAATTGCTTCATTGGGACAGAGCTCTCTCGCTAACATATTTTTATCAGCTGGTATGCCTTAAGGAGTCTGCCTACCTTGCATAATCCTGCAATTAAGGCACTATAAGTATCTACAATAGGCTGTCAATGCTTCTCCATCATTTTTTCAAGAAGCTTAAATGCGAGATCACTGCTTATTTCAAGTGGCATTCCATCCAGGTCATGAATTCCATCTAAGTTATCAAAATCTGAACTACCTACTGCATCCTCATCAGTAATCAAGTGTTCCTTCTGTATCTTGTTTTCTTGAACTATACCATTCATAAGCACTCAATAAGTTCGATAATTAGGTTGGCATCCTTCATTTATCATCTTACTTAAACAGATCAAAAGCATGATCCACCCTACCTGATTTGACATTACCATCCATCAATGATGTGTATGTTACTTGGTTGGGTTGTAAACCTTTCTCCTTCATTTCACCAATGAACATTTCAACCTCTTCTAGTCTGCCTTCCCTGCAAAGTCCATAGATCAGTGCACTGTAAGTGTAGACATTGGACCTCACACACTCTACAAGACTATGACTCACACTATAGTATCCTTATGACTATAACACACTTGCACAAATGCAGGACCTTGGTTTAGCATTGACATTCAGCCCTCTTATATTGATCACATCACTATGCCATGTATGAAATCAATATTCACATGTCTTGGCATTATTATAACAACAATATAGCATGATTGCTCACAGTTATGATTGTACTGATTGTCATCTCAGCATGTATAACATCAAGTTTCTTTAGCCATGTACTGACATAATCATCGCATAGTAAGGAACAGAGGCCTTATGGCAATGTATGTCTTTGAGCATTTCTGAATCATATACCTTCACTCAGAATTAGTTGGGTACAGTTCTGCCCAAAATCTCGAGTTCTATTGGAACCAAATAAGTTGAGATGGAGCCGAGTCTTCTTATAGTTGTAAATTTATACATGTGACTGAAGGGCCATCATAAACCTCTATCGTGTCTTAAGGAATGAAAGAATATCTTTGTCTTCAACAAGTCTGCATTAATTATATTAACAATTCAAAATTGTAATTCGAATCAAATTCTGAGTTTCACATCAAGACTAAAAGTTTAGGTAACTCTATATATCTCTCCTGCATCATTGTTAGTATAGCCTAAGGGTGGTAACTGGTAATTGCAGTAGCCTATCAGTAATTGATATGCAATCCTTCATTTGTCCATGAGTACAGAAAGGACAAATTTATATTATTAAATAACCCTGAGAATATTGATAACGATGGTAAAATGATGGACAATGGTCAGCATATTTTAAATTATAGTCTTGACATTCTTACTGTACTACTATAGTATTTGTGTGAGCTTATGGATTACTGCCTGAAAAGACAAATCTGTATCGTTGCCTTATCTATCATCTTGTAGAAGGTGTTGCTATACCCAGTTGTGATGACAATTGAAGATATTACAAATTCTGCAACAGAGACATGAGAATTATGGCATCCATGAGATGGATAAACTGATGTAGGGTTTTTACTATCTGATAAGTAGTAGAACTGTCCAACCCTGTTGATAATTCATCCATGAAAAGAGTATTTGAAGTGGTCCAAATTTCTCATAGATCATTCTTGTTTATGCTCTCTTCTAAAAATCTTTAATCACCTTATTTGGATACCAATAAAATTTTATGCCAGATTTAAGTTGACTTATGTTTACTTATCCTCTTTAGGGGCTCAGCCTAAACACTAAACTTTCTCAGATAATACTATGAAAGTTTTTTGCCAAATATTGTGAAATCTGAACTTATGATAGCACAAAGTTTTCTATGAATCCATGCAGTCAATGTGCATCAACCATTAAAGTGTTATGTGCAATTTATAAAAACTACTTTTTAAAGCATCCTTTAGAGAACAAAATTGTACTAATTATATCCTTTGACGAAGTCATTCTTAAACAAAACTGGTCCTAACAATCATAATCACATTTTATCCTAATTTATTTCCTCTGTTTAACCCCAATCTACATTTATGATATACTGCTGAATTGTATCTCTTCTAGATTTTAATCATGACATGTCTATGGTAAATTTTCGGCTAAAGGTCAAACTGATATGGAACCAGAACAACCCTTCATTTTATTATAGATTTAATTCATATCTAAGTAATATATTCAAAAATATAAAAATGTATGACCACCTTTAAATGTAATAGCTAGATTGAGGTATGACGGGTATGTTACCGATGTACATTGTAACGAGACATTTAACATTTTCATTTTGTGGATGTTATTTAGTAAATAAACTTTAGATGTTTTACCTTAGGAGCTAATGACCATACACTTCTGAATTATTCATATTAGGATAGAATACCCTACATTAGGACAAGGAGGTCGCGAGACCACCCTCCTTGACCTCAGTACCAATAAGATCCACCTAGCAGATAAAAATAGCAAAACTATACCCGTTTATGTATGTGAAGTTGCAAAAGAAAATTATGTGTTAAATTCGGTTGTCTACCCCAAAATTTTTATAGAATTTTATTATGTGTTCAAGAACCATTACAATGGTAAGGACGTATGAGCGACGACGACGTGATCGAAAAGCATCACCACCATTAATGCCACCATCATCGCCATCATCATCCCCATCGCCACCACCATCACCATCGTCACCACCAAGACCATTATCAACATCATTCGCCCCAGTGCCAGAGTTGACCGTGATAATAAACTCATTAGAAGGCTTATTAGAGTCATTGAAAGAATCAACTAAGGCGAAGACCAAAGAAGAATTTCAACCTTTAGCTACCAGTTCAGTGGAACCAAAGAATTTTGAGCCCAGAAGATCGAAAGAAGACATTTCTAGGGAGCTTCAGAAAATTAAGCTTCCAGAATTCTCAGGAGGTCGAGCAGGTGAACGCGCTGAAGCATGGTTGGAAGGAATGAATAGATGCTTTAGGTTAAGAGAATATTCTTCTTCGACAAAACAAAAATTACTGTGTTTCAATTAAAGGAAAGTGCCTTGATTTGATGGGGAAATCTGGAAAAGCAGCTGCACCTTACATCGGATAATGTCCCTTGGGAACTATTTGAGGAAAGGTTCCGCGCAAAGTATTTACCTCCATACTTTCAACAACAATAAGCCAGAGCCTTTCATACATCAATTCAAGGAAATAAAACAGTGGAAGAGTACGAGATAAGGTTTATGGAGCTTGTAAAATACATCCACTACTTAGATTCTGATGAACGTCAAGCTGAACACTTCATATTTGGGTTAAACCCTCGCATCAGAGCCTTGGTAAGCATGTGGAAACCACCGTCAGTAGCCGAAGTGGTTGAATGTGGTCGTTATGCAGAAGAGCACCTAGGAATCAAAAATGATATGGGGCCAGCAGGACCTTTACAATCAGGATTTCCAGGAAAGACTCCCCGAAACTTCTTCAGAGGAGGTAGCTCGAGGCCACCTTACAGGTTTACCCCAAGAAACATAGGGACAAGAGCTCCCATGGAAGTAAACACTATAGCCATAGAATCATCAAACACTATTCCAAGGACATCTCGAGGGATTGCCAGTTAGGAAGAAATTCGAGAGGAATCAACATGAGAGGACGAAGCTTGTTCTCTAGAAATTCATGACCTGATTCAAGAGGATCAATGCAGCTTAATTGTTGGGGATGTGGGGGACCGCATTTTCAACGTGACTGCCCAGAAGCTTCGTCGAATATATTTCATAGGATTGGAAAGGAACTGATATCAAACAATAGAGGTAATCATAGAATTCATGCAGTAGTTAGCAACGACCAAGCAGCACATCAATCCACTGCAGTGGAATCTTCAGGTAATATCAATGGCGTAAAACTCAAAATCTTATTTGATACTGGTGCCACAGATAGTTTCATTTCGTCATATTCATTAAACAAATGTGGGTTGGCAGCGCGTAGAAAAAATGATTTTCATCAAGTGGAAATGGCCTCAGGAGAACTCCAAACCGTGGGCTTGAGTGTGGACCAATGTAAAATTGATCTAGGGGTCTCTACGACTAAACTGAAAGTTTATGTCATAGCCTTAGGAACATATGATCTTATCATAGGTATGGATTGGTTGGAAGCTCACCAAGCTTGGGTAAACTGTTATGGGAAAAGAATTCTAGGCATGAATGATGAAGGAGAAGTAATCCAAATTCAAGGAATCAAGAGGGAAGTATCTTTACGCTACATTTCAGCAATGTAGATGAAGCGTTGTTTAAGGAAAGGTTGGCAGGCTTATATAATTCAAGAAGTAAGTGAAGGAAAACGACCATCCTTAGGACAAGGTGTTATCCAAATTCCCGGATGTATTTCCAAAAGAACTACCTGACTTACCCCCGGTAAGAGAGCTAGATCTCACTATTGAATTAAAAATAGGTACCCAACTGATCTCTGAAACGACTTATAGAATGACAGCTCCAGAACTTCAGGAATTGCAAATTCAATTAAAGGAACTACTGAATATAGGGCATATTCGGCCTAGTACATCACCTTGGGGCGCTCCTGTAATTTTTGTGAAGAAGAAAGCTGGATCTTTAAGATTATGCATAGATTATTGAGACTTGAACCGAGCTATAGTAAAAAATCAATACCCTATGCCTCAAATCGATGATCTTTTCAATCAAATGAAAGGAGTTGTTTTCTTTTCAAAAATTGATCTTCGATCAAGATATCATCAGCTAAGGATTTTTGAAAATGATATTTCTAAGACTGCATTCCAGACACATTTTGGACATTATGAATTTAGTGTGGTACCATTTGGATTAACAAATGCGCCAGCCGAATTCATGAATCTTATGAATAGTGTTTTCCGTGAATATCTTGATCAATTTGTGCAAGTCATTTTAGATGATATTCTCATCTATTCCAAGAATAAGAAAGAGCATGAAGATCATTTGCGGATAGTATTGTCCTGTCTTAGAGAACGTCAGTTGTATGGAAAACTATCCAAGTATTCATTCTTTCAGGAAAGGATTCATTATTTGGGTCACATCATATTAGGTGAAGGGATTTCAGTAGATCCTGAGAAGGTAAAAGCGATCATGGAATGGCCAATACTGAAAAATGCACATGAGATACGAAGCTTTATGGGTTTAGCCGGTTATTATCGAAGATTTGTGGAGGGATTCTCCAAAATCGCAAAGCCAATTACAACCCTTCAGTGTAAAGGTGTTAAGTATGAATGGACCGAGGAATGTAATAAAGAATTCTCTAAACTCAAAAGACTACTCACCAGTGCACCAATCCTAAGAGTCCCTGATATGGACAAAGATTTTACGGTATGTATTGATGCATCCAAACAACGGCTGGGTGCAGTGTTGATGCACGATAGAGGAGTGATAGCATATGCTTCCAGAAAGTTAAAACCTCATTAAGAACTCTATGCTACTCACGATTTAGAATTAGCCGTTGTAGTGCTAGCTTTAAATATTTGGAGACACTATCTAGTGGGACGAAGTTTTACACTTAAAAGCGACCATCAAAGTCTACAATATTTGTTCACCCAAAGAGACTTAAATGCCAGGCAAAGGCGATGGAGTGAATTCCTAAGTGAATATGACTTCGGAATATCATACATTAAGGGAAAAGAAAATGTAGTAGCAGATGCTTTAAGCAGAAGACCTCAGATATTTACACTCATAACCATTAAAGTAGACTTAAGACAATGAGTACTGGATCATATTATAAAAGATAGCTGGTATTTAAAGGTGAGAGCAAGTCTTGAAGGTAAAAGGGCAAAAGAATCTAAATTGAGGGATATGAATTAGAAAATGATGGGATCTTACAATTCCATGGAAGGATGTATATTCTTGATGATAAGGATCTTTGAGATACCATCCTTGGGGAAGCCCATAGAGCAGTATATTGTGCTCATCTTGGAGTAGGGAAAATGTATGCGGATACCAAGAAACTCTTCTTTTGGTCAGGCATGAAGCGTGATATCACTCAATTTGTTGCAAAATGTTTGGAATGTCAGCAAGTAAAGGCAGATCGTTGTCACCCATTGGGCCTCTTACAACCCCATGACATTCCTATGTCTAAATGGGAGACCATTTCTATAGATTTTATCATTGGACTACCTCTTACTTCTCAAAGACGCAATGTCATTTTGGTAGTAGTGGATAAATTAACAAAAAGCGCCCATTTCATTCCCGTAAGATATACTTATGATGTTGCTGACATAGCTCGAGTATTCATAAATGAAGTTATCAGACTTCATGGAGTACCTAAGAAAATTATATATGATAGAGATTCGCGATTCACTTCCAGATTCTGGACTTGCATGCAGATAGCCTTAGGTACTCAGCTAAATTTAAGCACTGCTTATTATCCTGAGACTGATGGGCAAATTGAAAGAGTAAATCAAGTACTTGAAGACATGTTGCGAATGTATGTTATGGATCAACAATCACATTGGGAAAAGTATTTACCCTTAGTCGAATTCGCATACAACAACAGTTACCACAGTTCGATTGGAATGCCTCCATTTGAAGCTTTATACGGCAGACCTTACAAAACACCGTTAAGCTGGGACAGGTTAGAAGATCGAGTGATAATAGGACCAGAATTAATCCATGAAATGGAAGCACAGGTAAGAAAAATTAGACAACGATTAAAGGAAGCACAGGATAGACAAAAGAGTTATGCTGATGCTCACATAACTGATAGGAGGTATGAAGTAGGGTATCAGGTTTTCATCTGCATCAAACTGAATAAAAGTACTATTTGATTCGGAAAAGGGAGAAAGTTGTCACCCCGATTTATTGGACCATTTAAAGCCGTGGAAAGAGTTGGTCCTGTTGCTTATCGTCTTGCCCTGCCACCTCACCCGCATCGAATTCATAATGTATTTCATGTTTTTGTATTAAGACATTATATAGCTGATCTATCTCATAACCTTCAATGGAAGGAATTGCAGGTATCGGATGAGGGAGTCGTATCAGTCGAACCATTACGTATACTAGAACGTAGGGTTCGACAGCTGAGGAACCGCCTAGTGGACCAAGTTAAGGTCCAATGGGACAAGTATAGTCCTGGATCAGCAACTTGGGAAAATACAGAGGACATATGTCAAAGATACCCTAGACTATGTCAATTTTGAAGAACTTTAAACTATGTTTAGTATATATTTACTTCACTTCAATCAGAGACTCAGAAATTTTTTGAATGATTATAGATAAATGTGAAATTTTGTGACATAATATATGTTTAACTTCTGCTAGTACATGGATACCAAAACGATATATGTGGTTCATTTTATTAAATTATAGTTGTCAAAGGAAAGTTAAGACAGTTAAATGAGTTTACTTCTAATAGAAATTAAGATATTGTAAATTTGTTTTATTTATACATGTCAATATGATAAATGGAATAGAAATCATGAAGTGAATACATTTTAGATGGAAGTCAAAAGACATGCATAGAATATGGTAAAATTTGTTATACTGTAGTATCATATGTGAATAACAAATGAGTTATTTTGAATATGTTGATGCACATTTTACAAATGCATGGGTAAGTGTATGATTGCAGATAATAAATAGTTACCAGGATGACTACATGATGACAGAACCTCAGAACAATTAAAGCTCAAAGTGATTCTATGATAGGGTACTAGCCCTAATTCTACTAAGAGGGGCGGAGGTGTTACCCACCGTTTATCCTCCGAACCTTGGAGTCACGGGAGGACTGTGCGAGTCATACTTCCCTATACGTGTGATGATGACTGCCGAATGCCTACTGGGAATCAGGTCGGTATAACCGATGTTGTCACCTTAGATTTTATGAATGGTTAGGTCAGTAAAACTGACCCCATGGCATACTCCAGTAGAGGACGGATAGGATGGGGGCAGAAGAGATTAGGAAGGATAGGTTGATTTTAGAATAGCTTGGGAACCTGGATAGGGCACAACATGTCCATTAAAATCATAAACCTAAAGCTCTAATTTTATAGTCTCTTGATATTAAAATAAAATTTTAAACCTAAGAAGGGGGTACTAATTACTATCATAAGTAATCAGATAAGATAAAACTCTAACTTCGGGACAAAGTTTTCTAAAGGGGGAGTGTATGTAACGACCCGTCTATAAAAGTTAAGAAATAATAAAATAATTAACTAATATAAAGTTCTAAACTTTATATATTAAAATAAATATGAATAAACTTCATATTTAAAATATAAATATAAATCAAACCTTATATTTAAATACAAATCAAACTTTATAAATTTAAAACTAAACTTTATACCAAAATAAATTAAACCAAACTTTGTAAACATATATATAAACAGTGTAATACGATTTAAAGGCAAACAATGTAAATAAAGTAAAAGATTCGTAGAGAACCCAGGGATTAGCTTCTGGTCTCAGAGACATGGACAGAAGCGTGGCAGCAGGAAGGGAAGCGATGGTTGCAGGCTAGAGGGTGGCCACCGCCAACCTCGTAGTTTTAAACCACAGGAATGAGCTGAGAATGGGGGTTGAACAACGGAGCTAAAACCAGGAGGGGGAATTCAGGAGGGAAGAAAGTCCACCATTGGAAGAGCTTTAAGCATTCTGATGTTCTGGGCACGGGGGAGAGTGAGCTTCGGTTGAGAAGCTTATTGGTTTGAGTAGCCGGGCTCTGCTCAGTCTGGCTAGATGGAATTGGTCTCTCAGTAATTTGAGCAGCGTAGCTGCAGGCAACATCATCAACAACAGTTCAAGTAGCAGATCAAGTAGGTACCTGTTTTAGAATTATTTACTGTTTCTGTCATTCAGTTTTTCGATCTTTACAAAAAAAATATGAAAATTAATTAAAGGAAATATGAAAGCTACCCTAAGGTGTTCAATGCATAAATAATTGTAGCAATAGAGTCATGATGCAAAGAGTTAGGAAATGATGGCACATTTTCAAAAAAATGATTAACAAATATGGTTAAAAGTCATTGGTTTCTATACTAAATGTAAAGACTTTGTCTTCCTTATTAGTGCCATGTTATAGGTTTCTGCTTCGACCTTTATTTACACTAATCCTATTATTCTCGACTTCTTTTTATAGTAATTCGTTCTCACAGACTTCACTCTAGCATTGAAAATGTAAAAATAGGGCTTGGCTTCATGACCACTTACATATATATTAGTTTAGGAAAAGTGTTTTTAGCTTTTGCATTTCCGACATAAAAGTAAAGAGTAAAAATCTATATATATATATTTCATTTGTATTACACAAGTTTATTAAGATTGATTGATATATTTTGAAAAAAATGATTAAACCACATTTTCATTATATATATTTATTATATTGAAAACGAAATTGCATTTATGTATTTCTTAATTACATTATATAGATATTAAAGGTATTAGTTTAAGAAAGTATATTTTCTAGTTACATCACTTGTGTATAATTGAATTTGAGTAAAAGGTAATTGCAAAAGGTATTTTCCATATTTATATTAGAAACTTGATTTTAAAGGAATGATTGGATCTACTGTTCCCTTTTGTATTTTCATTTAGCTTTAATAAAAATGTCTCTTCTGTTTGTATTACATAAATATCCAACATTAACTTAAAAGAAATGTCTATTAGCTTTAATAAAAAGTGTATTTTCTATTTGTATTACATAAATATCCAAGATTAACTTAAAAGAAAAGTTTATCATGGAAAGTGTTAACATATATTTATTAACTTCATGAAGAGTGTTCTCCCATTTTTAGCATATATGTAAACATTATTAAATTTAAAAGGAAAGTTTATTTTCAATTGCATGGCGAATATATTTATGAGGTTTATGAAAGTGTCTTTTCGATTTATATCACATATGTATTATCACTAAACTTTATAAAAAGTGAATTGTGCACAATATTCATTAAAATTCATTCTTTATTTGTATATTTATACTATTTAATTTAAAATTAATTTATTTTTAATATAAAATTAATAAGAAAGAAAGAAATATAACCAATCTAAAAGCCATCGTTGGAAAAGGTTAAAATTGTGTTTGATTAGGAAAAGGACCAGTGACATACATGTGTGACAACACATAGTGAAACAACAAAACCCTCTACATAAATTTGTAACAAGAGTGTTCCGGACCTTCAAAACATAATCTAGTTTATCAATTTCTCCTTATTAATTAAAAAACCAACGTTTTAAAAATAAATTTAGTTAATTTAATTAATTTTTAATTTATTATAAAAATAAGACTAAAATTTTTTATAAAAGTAATATATTTTAATTTAGGTTAATAATTTTAAGTGATTTATAGTTTTAATATAAATATAAAAAAGTTTTAATCTGCTTTCATAGATGGTGCATGATCCCAATTTAACAAGTGCACAGGTGTTCAAATATCATTCTGAAAAACATTAGTATATGGATTTTTAAAGTGCCAAGATCATCAACTTTGCGACCTCATTCATTTTTCCTTAGGTTGTCATTAATTCTCCCTCTCTTTGTATCTATTCACAATCTTTATTAGCATATTGAAGCAATTCGGGAATGGGCGATACAACCATGCAATTAATAGCCTCATGGAGAAAGTACATTGATCGAGGAGGAAATGACAAGCTTGGCTCCAGGCTCCTTAAGGCCTATATAAGGTTAAGTAAACAATTTTTAGCTATGTCGAGGATAACAAGAAAGGGAGGGTGCCGTACAATATCAGACTTGGAGATTAAAGATAATTTCTATGCCCTGAGAAGAACTCCTCCATTTTGGTATAGTTTCCTCATGGAGAATAGGTTCTTCTTCCCATGATAATGAGTAGGTGGACATGAATCTTCTCCTAGACAAAATCATAGAAGCCATGGAAGGCCTTTTGGGTGCTTTCAACTAGCGGAACAAGGTAGAGGAGAAGATACAAAAATTCTTTCAGGCACTTATTAACACCAAACTGGAATTGATGCAAATTGGATCAATTTCAATGTGAAATTCAAACTAAGTTGGCTACCATGAATTGCAAATTAGTCGAGATGGAAGAGAATTATGCAACTGGAGTCCACTTAGCGACAATAGAGGTCAAATCCGATGAAAGCTCAATGCAGGAAAAGGAAAATTAAGTCCTGGGTCTGAGTGACATGTTTGATTAATGAAAAATGTATGGAAAAGTGTCTAGAATAATAGAATAGTCATCTGTTAGCTGAACCCCTTTTTTTTTATTTGACTAATGTTATGTAATTTTTGTTTGTTTTAAGGAGTCTTTTACAAGGGATATAATAGGCATCTCTTTAGTATTGTAGGAAAAAAATGCCACAAGAACAGACTCCATATGGTTTGGATATATGAGGCAAAATCACCATGGATTTGAATAAAATATGTAAGGGTTCTAGCCCACAATCCAACTTATTTTTTTAATATATAATCCCTAACTATCTCTTTGAAAACAAAAATACAAATATAAAAAGATTCCATTTATGTATAATACCATTTTTTATTATGAATGTGTTTTTCAAATTTAAAAATATGTTTATTATATATCATTGTTTAGGTAATTGCAAATATTTTTGTAAATTTTAAGAAATTTAATAAAAATTGTCTAAATATTAATAGAAAAAAAAAAGTAATCATTTTTTTTTATATTTTAAGGTTAGGTGGTTAATTAAACAAAGGGAGACATAAAATCTCATTTGCTACTATTGGTCTATCTCTTGGGAAGCTAGACCAATAGCACAAAAGTAGTGCTTTTGTCCATATCGATGGAGAATATGATATACACTGCTCAAAATAGATAATAAGTCTAAGAATGTTTGAACTAAAACATGAAAACTAAAACCTATCTTTCTTACTACAAGCAACCTTGTTGCATATAAAACAAAAGGCATATACTAAAGAGATTAGCATATTATGAAAATGGATAGTCCACCTAAATGGTGGTAGGAACTTTAGTATCCTTCTCGAAATTACATAATTCTAGGTTGGTTATCTTCGTGGTTAGGATTGAAACTTTAGGATCTAATTTTTGAAGATGTCTCTAAACTTTATTAATACAAAGAATAAGTTCCTATTAGTCCACTGACCACTCCACCAAAACCATTCCCATGGTAGTTTTTCAATTTCCAATATATCTATTGTCTACATGTAATGGGTCTATTGGGTGCAAGTGTTATCAATCTTGAGAATCCAACTATTAACTTCTTCCTAGATGTCTACATCAGAAACAAACATCCTTTCCACCTAAGCTTCATCCTTAGCCTAATGAATTTCTCTACAAATTTCCGAAGGTATCATAGATATGTAACTTGCAGTAAAACATTGTGCAACAACATGGAGTTTCAGTAAGGAAGAGAACTAGAACCCCCCTCGACCTCTCTAACCTGGGGATTGATGAATCATAGGCATTGATATGAACTAGTCCAAGGATGGAGACATAGGACAATAGAAAACCATATCAGAGAGAATAGAATTCAACTCCAAGCTCCAAAGGAAGCAAGGATGAAAATAAATAACAAATCCCTACATAGGAAACCCCATAGAAACCATGAGAGGGAGTTGAGAGCAAAGGATGGGGAATTTAGTCATAAAGTCGAAGGGATAAAAAATGGAGATGGTCAAATATTGAAAGCTAAACCCAACAATGGAAAACCAAAAATACCATAAATTAAACTTCACAATTATGATCACATGGGAAAGCTTAAGAATTATTAACCAAGAATAACAAAAAACAAGGGAGAGAATGCCTTGACTCATAGTTGAGTAAGAAACCAGTTGTACAAATATTGAGAGGAATGAATCAAAGAGGAAGAGGGATAAATCTACCCTGGAAAGTTGAGTCATTTTTGTTCACCGTAGAACTATCTAACTCAAACCAGAAAACTCTAAGACTATCGTGCCTGAATCTAAATTTAAAACATTGCAGAAAAATCACTTCCCACTTCCCTCCAAAGTAGCTCCACTACCATAAAAACTAAAAAAGACATGATGCAAGAGAACATTAATTCCAAATCTACATGAATTCCCATTCCTTCATGTTTCAACATTCCCCACCCATATGCATGTTTCTACTTCCTCCATCATAATTATGAGGATGCAACTAAGACTATAGGCACAAGAGATCAAAACTTTAGAACTCATCGAATTATCAAACTAGCTACCACCTTTCATTTCACCTTACATTAATGCAATTATATGCCATCTTTAAATGTATATATATCGAGTGTGAAGGGTGGACCTTCACCAACCTCGTTATCCCTTAAATGATCTTGATTCATCATACCAAAGTGAAATCCCATGGGAAATAGTTTATTTTTATTAGTAATTTTTTAAATATATATATATATATATATATATATATATTATATTATATTTTTATGATTTTTTATTAATATATAAAGGTATGATATATAAATAACAAACTTTACATAAATCCTATTTAATTACCAATTAATTTGATAACTTACATTTCAGGGTTTGAAAAAGAAACATTGAAAATTACTTAAATTAACAAAACTAGTGCATACCATCCTACAATCTTATCAAGTAAACAAAAAACAATAAATATATAACAATAACCTTTGCATGTGTAACATTGGAATTTTTGCTCCAAATGTAGGCCTGACACCTCTCTGTTTTAACCAATTTTCCATGAGTTTATTATATACCAGCATGGGATGAACACTCTATTAAGCTCACTCATGATGTCGTAAATATAGGGATGAATGGCTACAATATATTTCCATTTGATCCCAAGTTGACACATAGGCGATCTAATGCCCTACTACCACTTCAACTCAAACATGATTAATGAAAAGAGTTGAAATACCACTATCATAGGAATGAAAATACTTAAAAGAAATTAGTTAGTTCAAAATTCAAGTTGGACATCATCCATGTAGTGACCCTCACTTTATGTTAATCACCTAAACTATTTCCAAAGGGAATTTGTGCTCTTTTTTATAATAATGAAGAACTTTTCATAAAAGTAAGTTAATCACATCAAGCAATTAGAGTAAGGGTTTTATGTTTAAACTATCACAAATAAATCAATGATAGATTTTAAGCTAGATGTATGGCTTTCTACTCGACTTTATTTTAAAACTAATAAAACATTTACATAACAATCCACATTATTGGCATCATCCTATCTTTAACTTTAGTAAAATGGCTCTACATAGCACTCCAAGAAATGAAGAATCAAAATTTGAATAATTGTTTCAAGCAAATAATAATGGATATATGTCTAAACCAAACTACTCAAACATTTTTTAGATTTAGAGTTATTTCTTAGGTTTTAGAAAAGTCCCTCTTGTTGTTGAATTGTGCATTCCAACTTAACCATCATGTCATTATATGATAAAGCTAAACATAAACCAACCTTTTCACTCCATTCAAATTGAATGCAGAACAGGAAGCAACCTATTTGTTTCCAAGACAAACCCTAATCAAATGATACCAAGGGAATTTGACACAAATCTCATTTAACACCAATTCAAAATGTTAAAAACATGCAAATATGGACATACAACTGTAAACTATAGTTTACTTAAAACAATGAGGCAAATCCAACAAAGAACTTCGTACAACAAATGTGGACTAAAACTACAAATATAACTAGGCATAATTAATATTTAATGAGCTCTCATAATTTATTTTAGAAGAGAGCGCCCTCACATTTTAGCATGAGACTAATGCTAATGAAAAATGTATAACAATTATAAAACAGTTTAACACACTTTCCATACATCAATTTAAATTGCATAGAGAAAGATTAATGAAGGAGTTAATGGCATTTAAACGAATAATTTTTAGAATCAATCTATTTGCGTCAGAAATATAAACTCAAAATTTTGATGCCAAAGAAGACAATATTTTACCTTAGCCATTCAAATTGTTAATAGTCATTACTAGTTGAGTACCGGTGTCCATGCAACTAAAGTCTATAGATATAAATTGTTGCATAATCTTCGCAATGACCATTTAATGAAGCTCAAAGAAAACTATCAAAGGACTCCACTTTGGTGAAAATTGTTGAGCATGGTGTAATGCTCCTTCCCACTCCCTTAGATTCCCCAAGACATGATTGGAGGTGTTACTTATAATTAGCCCAACCTCCATGATCTCATTATGGAAATGTGGTGAATCTAGAATCTCTAATTTATCAATATTATCCAAGACCTTTTCTTCGATTGATGTTAGCAGAATTGCATGAAAGAGATGTACAAACCATATGTGCAAATACTTAAAGAAGAAGCAACATAAAGGAGACCATAAATATAATACACACAAAAGTTTGATAATGGAGTTTGTCCAGTGTGGACTATGTCTCTAGGCCTTGCTTCAATAGTGGGGAGGTCACTTCATTCATCTCTTCAAAAGGAAAAGAAAGTACATCGAGAAATACATCATGATACCTTCATCCTAGGATTGATTTGAAATTCTACTGCTCAGAAGACAACAATCACAACACTAGTAGGCCTGTCTCAACTTGATCCAGAATATTTGTTTTACCAGCATTATCCAAGATCTTTTATTTGGTTGATGTTAGTAGATTTGCATGAAAGAAAATGTAAAAACCATATGTGCAAATACTTAAAGAAGAAGCAACATAAAGGAGACCATAAATACTATGTACACACAACTTTGATAACACGGTGTGTCTAGTGTGGACTATGTCTCTGGGCCTTTCTTCAATAGTGGGGAGGTTGCTTCATTCATATCATAAAAAATAAAGGCAATTACATGGAAAAACACATCATTAAACTTTTATCCTAGGAGTGACTTGAAATTCAACTACTCAAATGACAACAATCACAGCACTAGCAAGTTTGTCTTGCCCTCTTGAGACTTTTGACTATAAACATGACCCACTTTTGAAAGGCACATTGTTGTCTCGAACCTTGTGACCAACAATTAATGATGAAGGTGGGTTTCTACTATGACCCGGGAAATCTATTGCTCATATGCAAAAATTTACTGCACCATTGTGATCCTTGTGAAATTTTGGTTAAAATGAGTAGAAAGTCAGCCACATTCTACCACCTACAATTATGGTCCCTCAAGGAATCTTTTAGATTCCTCTCAACATCAAAATAGAATATTCTAAGAAAATTCTTGCAAAATATTCCTTGGAATCAGTTCAAAATAAACACCTATGCATGGTTCCCTTTGTGTCAGGGTTCTAAAGGGTTGAGTTCTGCCTATCGCCTGCCCATCCATTCTCAGCCTCTTCTCCCCCATTCAAATGAAATGGATCTTATAAATATTGGTCATCTGATGGTATAACCAAGGTTCTGCCTATTGGGCTATTGGTTGGTGTTTCCATGTTAATTTTTTGACCCACTGGGGGTCACAGGTTCCATACCCACCCCGATCATATTTTATACACACAAAAAAAAAACCTTTTTGTTTGCTTGTTTATAACAAATGGTTCAAACTACCTATAATATTTGCCAATATGTTGGTTTAAATGTTGACCGATGACCACGGATTATAACAAATATTTATCACCAACAACCATATATATACATCCCTTTGGCCTATCAACAATTTTAAATGCCGCCACATATAATTTAAACCATAATTGTTCGTTATAACAATTGCCATATATAAAACATGTGACCGTTTTCATTAACAACCCGCTACCACTACGTATAAACCGTGGCTGCAAATCACTATTTATTGTTGTTTCCAAACATAATGGTTGTCAACCATGTTGAACACTACCCATTAAATGTAATACAAGTGTTGGTTAGC
Organism: Pinus taeda; assembly: GCA_000404065.3. Lineage (NCBI taxonomy): Eukaryota > Viridiplantae > Streptophyta > Pinopsida > Pinales > Pinaceae > Pinus > Pinus taeda. The sequence goes on along the minus strand of APFE031023499.1, from coordinate 239,106 downwards.
CGCCTGCTAACAACGGTGGAACCGTCGACTATATTTGACACTGTAAGGATATACCGAAATAATCTATTGTTATGTTGACTATTGTTTTTCATTGGGTTGGTTTGGGCAGGATGACTGTTTAATATTGTTGCACTTCTTAAAAACTGCCATTTTCACACAAATGGCCTCTAATCGTCGTTATTATAATATGTCACCAAGTCATCCACCATAATTGCGTTGGCGCATCCACGCACACACACACACACACACACATATATATATTTGTTGACAGATCGTCTGGCACCACATGGTCTAACTGTAACCACATTGTTTTAAAACATTTTAGAATTTGGTTTTCACTACTGAAAACAATGTGTTTACCAAGTTTGGTCAGGTCGGGCCCAACCGACCACTCTTGGGGTGCCACGTGGAAACAACCCATTGGTCCTAGAATTTTAGCGGGTACTGCCAAATTTAGTGGTGCCATTATTTTTAATGATGCTGCTAATTTTATGTACGTGTTCGCTAAATTTAGCTCCAAAGCCAAGTTTGACCAAAACTTTGACTGGCAATCACTTTCAAATACGAAGTCGGCTTGAGGCACTGTATGTATCATTGGAATCCTAGAGATGAGCTCTTCGATCTGACGTTGGTTTTGCTGAGATTCGAAGCCTTCGATATTTGGGCCATTAGGGATCCACCTAGATCATGGGTTACAAAATTTCCTTCTTTCCCAAAGTGTGTGGAGCTCACTTTTAATAACACCATCACATCCAACTCATCTATAGATTTTTGACAATATAATTTTTTTATCTCAAAATAATGCCCGGATTAAAAGTTATGTTAATTTCAAGATTAGTCCTTTAACTCCCTTGCCACATCAGCAACCCTCCACGTGACCTACCAAGTGGCAAACATGGTACTTTTATCACCCCAAGAAACTCTCCTAGGTTGTATCTCAGAGATGCTCGGGAACATTACAAACTCAACATGATGTTGGAAATGGATGAATGGAAGGAATGATGCTTGTTCAAGCTAGATAACCACTCCTACTATGCTTAACTGCAGACATGCGTGAACACCCCCAGACTACAAGGCTTTACACCACCAATTACTCATAGTTTAGGAATTTGGTGAATATGGAGAATACTGATCACACCAGCAGATGCACAAGACCATGTGATGGCCGGTTGCAACCAGTAAAGAGGTCTGCGAATCTGTTTCCTAATGCACAGACAGGATGACAGTTCTCTGTCACTAAGTAAACAGAAACCTGAATAACACATTCACTGATACAAACAGGACTTTTAACATGGATGTAGGATGACAACTCCTCTAATGCTAAATATCAAGAGTTCAAGAAAAATGCATAACAGGCACAACCTAGAGCAAAATAGAAGTGAAAAGTGAGCAATTAACAACAAAAGAAGCTTGTACTAGCTGAAAATGAAGACGAGACGCTGCAAGTATCAAAGCAGTTACAGTCTCCAGAAGTTGAACCTTACATCAAAACAACAACCATCATCCCTCATTACATTGTTTTTTTGGGGTATATATAGAGTTTGATTACAAAGGTGACTTGCTGTTCTATGCATGAAGGGGTCATAATTGACCACCAACCACTTTAACTGTCTGAAAGAGTCTCTGCTGCAATCTGCTTGCTTCAATGAATGAATCTAATATTTTATGATACTCTGTTGTCCTTCTTGAGTAGGTGGAGTATTGTATGAAAGAAGCTCCATAACTGATAAATGCTCTAATCCGTTCAAGGCATGTCCTTTTTCTTCTTGACCATTTTATCTCTTGAATGTGGTTGTTGGAGAGAAAATGCGCCGGGTACTGGATACTGGCCTCCTTCTTCCTTCGGATGCACCGGATAGGCTATGGACGTGAAGGCTGCATGGCAGATGAATGGGTAGGACGGGAACAAATATCAGTCGTTGGATCACGTAGATGGACAGCAGATACGGTTCAACGGGAGAAATCGGGAGGAAACGGGGCAAAGCGATTGTGATCCGTTGGATCTCGAGTGGACGGATCCAACAGTGATCGAGAAAAGGACATGCACGGGGATTAGTGAGTGGGGAAAGTGGTTTCGGCGGTAGGCGGTGTTGATCGCATCGATTTTGGGAGGGAAGCGGTAAATGTACGCGGGCTCGCGATACGAGTCATTGGGCGATGCGTGGTGGATGTGACGGGAGGAAAACCACTGTGTTCGTGAGTTAACATGCGGGTGGCTTGCGGGCGCGGGATGTGCGAATGTCATCCGATCATGGTGGAGTAGATCGGACAGTGCGGAGAGAGACGGGTAGGTTATTTGCGGTGGGGACTGTTGGATCGGGACAATCAACGGCTGTGATCGAAGGACGACGATCGGTTGCGGAAGCGCGGGGTCGTGTGATCACGGTTACATAACGGTTTAAACTCAGCGCCCAGGGAGCTAAGGAAATATGGATTTATACAGGGTTACAGAGGTAAAATTAAGATCGCAAGAGTATGAGAATATAGGTGGAGTGAAGGGGAAAAATGGAGGTAGCAGGATGAAAGGGAGTAAGCGAGGTGAAGGAGAAGGAGGACGATAACCAGTGCAGACCTCTTTTGAGCAAGGAACCAGGGATCGAGCATACTTCCACTCTATGAAAATCAACAACATGTAGCAGAGCTAACACTGACTCCTTCTGGGGATGAGATCCTCCCTGTGAGGTCTCAAGAACTGCAGACCAATGCCTTCATACAAAACAAGCTTAAAAACATTGTCTAGTATTCCACTAGGCATAGAGTCTAATTAAGTCTACCCTAAAACATGTAAAAGAACATGCTTACAATCATTAAGGCTCGAAAACCTTAAACAACATAAATCTTTAAAAACTGGCCATCCACTAGACCATCAAAACTGTTTCTTCTCCTCTCGGCCGACCTATCAGCTGGTTCATCAAAGATCTGCAAAATTGGGTTGATTTGATCCTCTACCTCAAAGAGTTTAGGGCATTTGATCTCATCAGGTAGAGATGGTTTATACTTCATCCCCTGTGTGTGTGCTTTCATCCTTGGATGTTCTTCATGGGAGCCTTTGTACACCTGCTGAATAACAATGGTTGATGTGTACTTGTCTGTGTCATCTATGGCCCGCACAATTAATATAAATGGTGAGCCAATGTATTCTTGTGTGGGGGACACAAAGACTTCACCTGCTCTTGCATATTTCTTAGAACAGTCCACATTCAAGGAGGTGTCCCAAAACTGTGCCCCCTCTTCCTCTATGATCTGACAAACTTCCCCTTCAAGCTGTGTGGAGGCCACTTGGGCAGGCTTCGGAATATCAAGACTGAGATTATCAGTATCAGCCTTGGGCATCGAGTTATGGCTTGCCTTAGTGCCTAGGAGGAAACTATGAGGGATTGTCTCTTGAACAGACAGAGAAGAACAAGATGATGGGCAACTGACTTCACCCTTTTTTATCACTGGGCTGGGGATAACAGCAGGTTGATCAATTTACAGATTTGAATAGTCATTAGAAGTTGAGCTGGCTTTAGGCTCAGCCTCTTTGAGGATTCTAGGACCTGCTGCCTATTGCTTCTGCTGGTCAGCTTGTTGTTCTACAGGTACAACAAACTGATGAGCAGTGCCTTTGGATAATGACTCTTCATAGGTAGCTTGGGTTAAGAAAGGGGCACTACCCTTATCTTCCATATCATGGACCTCATCCTCTTCTTAAAACTACTCTTCTTCCATGACTATATTCTGAAAAAGGGTTTTAACCCCTTGGTCTTCATTAGCATCTTTGCTTCTTTGCAAAACCTGCAATTGCTCCTGTGCTCCTCTATATGGATTTGGATTTGGAAGAGAAACGACACTAGGAGCTCTTGCTTTCCTAGAATGTTGCTCAACTATTGATTTGGAAACTTCAGAGGCCAATGACTCCATCATCCTGGCCAATTTATCGATCTTAGGATCTGAGGATGATGAAAGCTCACCCCTCTGTCTTCTCCTATCAGCATCACCTTCGAGCCTTTCTGCAGCTATGATGTTTGATTCTACTTCAAAGGCTGCATCTTGCATATCAGCCAAAGAAGCACATCTTCTTTCTCTTAACAACAGGTAGAACTGAGAATCAAAGGGATTGGCATAAGTAATCATAGCAGAAGTAGGGGTGGGTTTCACTTCATATGGTATTCTGCTGTACATATGGTTGAATCTGATGTTGAAATTAGATAGCAGCTCACCCTTCTCCCTCTGCAAGTTCCCAACTTCAATATGATAGTAGAGAAGATCTTTCTTATCCCCTTAATGCTTTATGAACACATCATCTAAGGCCTCAATGTCTGCTATAGACCTAGGGGTTAATTCTCCGAACCATTTTCTAGCTTCCCCATCTAGGCTTTGGACAAAAACCTTCATCCACACATCATCTTCACTAATATCCAGGTTATTAGCATAGCTATAAAATGACTCTAGATGCTCTTTAGTTGATGCTCCCTCTGTACTAGTAAAATAATCTCCTCCAGGCATGGCATTTAAAGGAACAGGCAGGACTAAGGGTCCATACCTAGCATCTATGATTCTTTCCATATTTGTAGGTGCTTGCTGGCCTGCCATGACTAGGAAAGGTGGAAGGGTACTGGTCGATTGAATGATAGAAGGCTGAGAAACGATCAATAGAGCAAGAGGGCACTGATGGACTATATGAGGGACTTATTGAACAAGGATCTCTATGAATCTCTGAAGGTATTTCTTCACTAGTAGAGATACATGGGATTTTTTAGGCTTACCTGATCCTGATGCTCCTTTTTGTGATATTTTCTTCTACTTAACAATCTTCTCAGGGTCAGGCACTAGGTCATTTGGTGATTTCTGAGGATTTTTCTGGGTATGCCTCACAAACTGAGCCAAAACTGAAACATGGAGTCGCCACCAAGTTGGTTCTCCAGTAGAGTCACCAGATAGATGATTACAACCAAAAATGTGCCTAGACTTTGTCTATCATCAAAATCTGGAACTATGTCGTTTTCCCAGGGAAGCTGAGCTTCAATCTCCTCTCCTCGGCAACGACGCCAATCAATGTTATCACCCCAAGAAACTCTCCTAGGTTGCATCTCAGAGATGCTCGGGAACATTACAAACTCAACATGATGTTGGAAATGGATGAATGGAAGGAATGATGCTTGTTCAAGCCAGATAACCACTCCTACTATGCTTAACTGCAGACATGCGTGAACACCCCCAGACTACAAGGCTTTAGACCACCAATTACTCACAGTTTAGGAATTTGGTGAATATGGAGAATACTGACCACACCAGCATATGCACAAGACCATGTGATGGTCGGCTGCAACCAGTAAAGAGGTCTGCAATTCTGTTTCCTAATGCACAGACAGGATGACAGTTCTATGTCACTAAGTAAACAGAAACGTGAATAACACATTCACTGATAAAAATAGGACTTTAACATAGAGGTAGGATGACAGCTCTTCTAATGCTAAATATCAAGAGTTCAAGAAAAATTAATAATAGGCACAACCTAGAGCAGAATATAAGTGAAAAGTGAGCAATTGACAACAAAAGAAGCTTGTATTAGTTGAAAATGAAGACAAGACGCTGCAAGTATCAAAGCAGTTATAGTCTCCAGAAGTTGAACCTTACATCAAAACAACAACCATCATCCCTGATTACATTGTGTTTTTGGGGTATATATAGAGTTTGATTACAAAGGTGACCTATTGTTCTATGCGTGAAGGGGTCATAATTGACCACCAACCGCTTTAACTGTCTGAAAGAGTCTGTTGCAATCTACTTGCTTCAATGAATGAATTTGATCTTTTCGGATACTTTGTTGTCCTTCTTGAGAAGGTGGAGTGTTGTATGAAAGAAGCTCCATAACTGATAAATGCTCTAATTCGCTCGAGGCATGTCCTTTTTCTTCTCGACCATTATATCTCTTGATTGTGGTTGTTGGAGAGAAAATGCACCAGGTACTGGATATTGGCCTCCTTCTTCCTTCGGATGCATCAGACAGGCTATGGATGTGAAGACTGCATGGCAGACAAATGGGCAGGACGGGAACAAATATCAGCCGTTGGATCATGCAGATGGATGACAGATACGGTTCAGCGGGAGAAATCGGGAGGAAATGCGGAAAAGCGATTGTGAGCCCTTGGATCTTGGGTGGATGGATCCAATGGTCATCGAGTGGAGGACATGTGCAAGGGTTAGCGAGCGGGGAAAGTGGTTTCGGCGGCGGGCGATATTGATCACACCGCTTTTGGGAGGGAAGCGGTAAACGTACGCGGGCTCGTGATATGAGTCATCGGGTGACGCGTGGTGGATGTGACGGGAGGAAAACCACTGTGATCATGAGTTAACGTGCGGGTAGCTTGAGGGCGTGAGATGTGCGAATCTCATGCGATCGCGACGGAGTAGATCAGACGGTGCAGAGAGAGATGGGTAGGTTATTTGCGGCGGGGACCGTTTGATCGGGACGATGAATGGCTGCGATCAAAGGATGATGATCGGTTGCGGAAGCGCGGGGTCGTGTGATCGCAGTTACATAATGGTTTAAACTTGACACCCAGGGAGCTAAGGAAATATGGATTTATACAGGGTTACAGAGGTAAAATGAAGATCGCAAGAGTATGAGAATATAGGCGGAGTGAAGGGGAAAAACGGAGGCAGCGGGATGAAAGGGAGTAAGCGAGGTGAAGGAGAAGGAGGATGATAACTGGTGCAGACCTCTTCTGAGCAAGGAACCAAGGACCGAGCTTACTTCCACTCTATGAAAATCAACAACATGTAGCAAAGCTAACAGGTACTACCAAAGTGCACATGGTATCTACCACATTAGTGTGTCAGCACCATCATGCCTAAACTTTAAGGTAAACACCTCCCCAAATTGGCATGGTGCAACAGACGTCATTTGCTAGACATTCTTCTATCACATTTTGTTTCAGTTGTGCTTAAACTCGAGAAATGAACAAGAAAACTTGTGCTAGATGGAAGGTGCGGCCCTTGTGGAGGTATTTAGAGATTAAGCAAGGTCATTAAGTGGTAGATTAGCCATTGAATAGCAATAATATTCATCGAATTAATAAATCTCTTGCCCTTTCAATTTTACAAACTCTTGAGTGATTTTAGAGAAGCCTATTTGGCCCAAATACAACCCTGCTACTTTGTGATGCCCAATGTTATGAAACCAAATCACAAAATAGAAGAATAGATAGATCAATGACTTGAAAATTAGCCTCTTTTAGGGGGAAACCTCCTTTATATCACATAAATGAACAATTCTTTGTTGATACAAATGACAAGTCCTCCCCAATATATATAGGAGTCTAAGGGGTCACAATATAATCAAACCCTACATAAAAATAATAATGTAAGAGCACAACAATAAAAATAGTAGGCTTCTATGGGGCACAACAATAACAATATGGGGGCTACATGGGAAAGACAATAATACTAAGGGGGATACACTAACAATAACAATAAGGGGGCTATACTAGTATTATAGGGACCTAACATGCCCGTCTCTTTCAAGAAAAGTGTTGTCCTCAATGGTTGAGTAGTTGCGGATGCTTCTGTATAAAATTATCATCCTCCCATGTGGAATCTTTTGTGAGTAAATTCTTCCACTTAATGAGATACTCTAAAATTGATTGATTTCATAAATTTCAGGTTCTTGTTTCCATGACTACTTCAAGCTCCAATATGATTTTTCCTTCCTGGTCAAGTTCTAGAAATATTTTTTGAACTAGGAGCTTGTCACTGATAACCTTTTGTAAGCATGAAACATGGAAAACTGAGTGTACTCAAGAATATGTGGGAAATCCCAATTTGTATACCATAGTACCAATCTTTTGCAACACCTTGTAAAGGCCATAGTACTTGGGTGATAATTTATTATCCTTCTTAGGTTTCTTGAGGGACATTTGTTTTTATGGTTATAGTCATAAAAATACCCAGTTGTTTATGTCAACACGTCTTTCACTATGATGTCGATCTGCCTATTGTTTCATTTGATTATGCGCCAGAGTGAGGTTATCCTTTAAGAGCTAGAGAAATTGTTGTTGATGCTCGATGTGATATTCCACTTCTTGAACCTTAGAATTTTCTCTTAATGATGATGTGTTAGAAGGTGGATGATATCCATAAAGTTCCATAAATGGGGTCATTTTTTCTACAGTATGGAAGGAAGTGTTATACCACCATTAAGCTAGAGGCAACCACTCGATCCATTGTGTTTGTTTATCATATATAAAGAAACAAAGATATCATTCCAAACATTTGTTCACTATCTTAGTTTTCCCGTTAGATTGAGGATGATAAGATGAGCTATGAGATAATTGAGTATCAATACAAGAAAACAATTCCATCTAAAAATTTCTAGTGAAAATGGGATCTTTGTCACTTACAATAATCTTTGGGTTTCCATGTAGCTCTTGAATTGTTTCCATAAATGCAGTAGCAACTATACTAGAATTAAAAGGATGAGATAATGCAAAAAAGTGTGGATACTTGGTAAGTCTATCAACTACCACCATGATGACACTCTTTCCTTCAGACTTGGGTAAACCTGTGATAAAATCCATTGAGACCTCCTCCTAATTCTAACTTGGATTGGCTAAAGGTTGTAACAGACCTAGGGTCTTAATTGCCTTAGATTTATTTGGTTGGAAAACCAAACATTCTACCACAAAATTTTGAATATCAGATTTAAGTCCATCTTGTTATAGGCTATTTTCTCACATCTGGTTAATAGGGCTATAAACAAGATCAATCCACATCTGTGAACATGTTTTCATCATCCGTACACAAATCCCTAAGAATGACCATTCCAAAATGCTTGAGTTTCTTGGTTTAACTACTCAAAATCGAGATTTTAAGCCCCAACGCACTCTTCTCCTTTAGAGACCTCCATTTATCATTCATTTCATCCTTCTAAACCAACACTAATTAGTATTAGTTTGGTCCTTATTGGGGGTGCGTTGATTCTAGAAATTCAGGGAAATTAAAAATATTTCCGAAGATTCCTCTTCCAAAATACTCCAAGGGTTGTTTTAACCATTTACCTTGAATAAGAAGATCGAGTCCTATCTGATCCTACCTTGGAGACTTCACCTCTTATCCCTTGAGCTTAAGTTTCCATCTTAAGTGGATCCAAATCGTATATTGGTAAATGGATAAGCATTCCTAAACTACCATCCCTCTCGTATAAATTTATTGCCACCTCTAACATCAGGGTTGGATATTTGAGACTAGTCATTCCCTCAAGTTGTTGCCCTGAATATAAGAGATTCACCATATTCATACATTAGGGTGACATTGAGGTGTGGTTTATGACAAGGAAGGACCTCCTGGGAAGTCCTAGTTACCGGGTGCAAGCCCCAAAAGTGATGATTGACGCTATGTGATTCATTTCACTAGTTTCAATCCCACTTCTTCACCCCTGTGAGCATCACCTGATGTAATGAGTGTTAAGTGGACTACTAAAAAATCATGATAAATTTGTCAGTTATGAATACCTCTCATGGAAATGGTCATAGATGAATGACCTACTTAATGTAGTTGAATCCCAAAAATGGTATCTAATATAATGCATTGTGAAAACCCCCAATACTTAAGATTAACTACTATTATTGGTTGTAAACTCACTCCTATTTCTATTAATACAAATAGTATATTATTTTCCTATATGTGTTATGTTACATTTACATTCATGTATTTCAATGCCTCGTTGATTCATTGAATAGAGAAATTGAATTATGCTACATAGATGTTGTGGATCCTTGGCTTGTTTTTCTTGTATGTGCAGGTTCTAATTATAGAAACCAGAGATACGATTGGATCTTACAAGTTGAGAGAAAGTAAAGATTGCGACATACCAAGGAAGCCTCTTTCCCGTTCTTCAATTTCTCTAAGAGAAGCTCTATATTCATTGTTTTTTGCTGTTCTACACCAGTCCACTAGGTCTAGGGAAGATAATTTTGTCTGCAATCGTAAATTATGCGTAACACATCCCAAAAAAATTCCTTCTTGACCCTGTGGTATGTTTTTTAAAATCCTGAGTGCCCTCCTAAAGAAGAGGCATTTAATTCCAAAATAATATTTTGTTTGAGTTGGGAATTCTCACATAGATGTAAGCAATTTTTGTACCATAATGAGTAATTTTTCCAAATAAATGTATCAGATGTACTATGATCTTGCTGCAGCTTTTGAATGAGTTTCCACACCTCTTCATCATTCTTCCATTCCTCCCTTGATTGAGTTATCCATTTAGGTTAGATAATAGAAATCGCATAGAGCAATGCTTCCAAATCCTCATCCCTTCTTGAGAGTGCATCTGCAACACCATATTTTCTTCGCTTTTTTGTAGATGATTTCAAAGCCATAACCCAACATCTTAGTGAACCATTTTATTTTCTATTCCGGAGATAATATTTGTTCCAAAAAGTATTTAAGACTATCATGATCTTTTTTTACCTTGAAGTTTCTTCCCGTTAGGTAAGGGCAACATCGCTTTAGGGCATGTAGTATTGCTAGCATTTCCTTCTCATGAATAGGTTTGTGTAAATAATTTTGATTGATTGAATGACTTTCAAAATAAATGGGTCTTCCTTCTTGCATTAAAAAAATACCAATTCCATTTCCTGAGGCATCACATTCCACCATAAAGGTTTTTGTGAATTCTGGAGTAACTAAAACCAGAGCTTGGTACATTGCCTCTTTAAGATGATCAAAGGACTTAGTTCTTTTGGAGTCCAAAAGAATGCATATTTCTTCAGTTTTGTTAGAGGTGCTGCTATTTTCCCATAATTCTTAACAAACTTGTGATAATAGCCTATCAGTCTGAGAAATCCTCAAAGATGCTTTAGGTTTGTGGGGATTTTCCATTCCTTGATGGCTTTAAATTTTTTAGGATCTACCTTAACACCTTCATGAGATACAATATGACCCAAATATTCTACCTCCTATACCCCAAAGAAACATTTGGTTGTTTTTGCATATAATTGTTTCTCCTCCAATAGTTTGAGCACTCTATAGATTAGTATATCATCAAAAAATACTAAAACAATTTTTCTAAGGAAGGGTTTGAAAATGGAATTCATCAATCCTTGAAATGTGGAAGGTGCATTAGTAAGACCAAAAGGCATGACCAAAAATTCATGATGACCTTCATGAGTTCCAACTGTTGTTTTTGGAATGTCTTCAACCTTCATTCCAATTTGATAATATCCTAAACAAATTTCCAACTTGGTAAAGTAAATTTCTCCATGTAATTCATCCAACAATTCATCAATGATAGGAATGGGAAATTTATATTTAATAGTGAACTTGTTAGCTCCCTATAATCCATACACATATGACATGATCCATCCTTCTTGTGTAGCAATGCTACTGGAGTAGAGAAAGAAATTTATCTAGTTTGAATTATACTTGCCTCTAGCATTTCTACAACATACGTCCAATGTCACTCTTTTGGGCATAGGGATATTTGTAAGGTTTGATGTTTGGAGGAACTCTTCTTGGAATCAAGTGAATAGCATGATCATGATCGCAAATAGGTGGGAGGCCTTTGGGAGCCTCAAATACCTTGGAATGATTTTCCAAGATTCTTTAGAGATATGGATAAATAGATGATTTCAACGTTTGAACATCTAATGAGCATAATTGTGCAATTATTCCTCATTGTTCTTTCTTCAAAATATTTGTCATGTCATTAGAGCTGATTATCTTCCTTGGTTTCCCTTTGATGCCTCTTAATTCAATTTCCTTTCCTTCCTAGGGAAATTTCAAGGAAATTTCTTGAAAATTAAAAGTTATCGTCCCCAAAGATTGTAAATATTGGACTCCTAATACAACATCAACACCACCCATTGGAATAGAAAGCATTGGAATATTCAATACATATTCCCCCATTCTTAAATTGATATTATGGCACTTCCCTGAGTAATTTATAGTTCTTCCATTTTCAACCATCACTTGACACTCTGGTTCCGGATATAGAAAGCAATTTGTTTGCTTCGCTATCTTACAATGAATAAAATTATGGGTACTACCATAATCAATTATCACCATTATCCTTTTTTTATATATCCTTCTATCTTAAGAGTTTGAAGAGTGGTAATTCCTGCCAATGCATTACACAATATGGTTGGATTCATTTCTTCTTTCTCTGGGGTTGGTTCATGGTGTATATTCTCTTCTGTTGATGTTTCATATTCCTTTTCTTCCTCCTCTTCAAAATCTATGTAAAATACTTTCTCCTCAGCGCACTTATGACCCTTAGTGTATTTTCTATCACAACTTTAACAAAGCCCTTTTTCTCCTTTTTTCGTTTAGTTGTTGTGGTGTAAACCATGTAGGTTGGGGGAGGCTAGTAGCACTAACGCTTCCATATTTGTAGTTATGAGTGGTCGACTTCCTTGTTGCCATAATTTTTCTTTCAACTTTTCTTTCCACCTTGAATGCCTTCTCCAATGAATTAGGTTCTCAAAGGTGAATATTCTAAGAAAATTCTTGCAAAATATTCCTTGGAATCAGTTCAAAATAAACACCTATGCATGGTTCCCTTTGTGTCAGGGTTCTAAAGGGTTGACTTCTCCCTATCGCCTGCCCATCCATTCTCAGCCTCTTCTCCCCGTTCAAATGAAATGGATCTTATAAATATTGGTCATCTGATGGTATAACCAAGGTTCTACCTGTTGGGCTATTGGTTGGTGTTTCCATGTTAAGTTTTTGACCCACTGGGGGTCACAGGTTCCATACCCACCCCGATCATATTTTATACACTAAAAAAAAAACCTTTTTGTTTTCTTGTTTATAACAAATGGTTGAAACTACCTATAATATCTGCCAATATGTTGGTTTAAATGTTGACTGGTGACCACGGATTATAACCAATATTTATCACCAACAACCATATATATACATCCCTTTGGCCTATCAACAGTTTTAAATGCCGTCACATATAATTTAAACCATAATTGTTCATTATAACAATTTCCATATATAAAACATGTGGTCGTTTTCATTAACAACCCGCTACCACTACGTATAAACCGTGGCTGCAAATCATTATTTATTGTTGTTTCCAAACATAATGGTTGTCAACCATGTTGAACACTACTCATTAAATGTAATACAAGTGTTGGTTAGCCGCCTGCTAACAGCAGTGGAACCGTCGACTATATTTGACATTGTAAGGATACACTGAAATAATCTATTGTTATGTTGAATATTGTTTTTCATTAGGTTGGTTTGGGCGGGACGACTGTTTAATATTGTTGCACTGCTTAAAAACTGCCATTTTTCACACAAATGACCTCTAATTGTCGTTATTATAATATGTCACCAAGTCATCCACCATAACCGCGTTGGCGCATCCACGCACACACACACACACACATATATATATATATTTGTTGACAGATCGTCTGGCGCAACATGGTCTAACTATAACCACATTATTTTAAAACATTTTAGAATTTGGTTTTCACTACTGAAAACAATGTGCTTACCAAGTTTGGTCAGGTTGGGCCCAACCGACCACTCTTGGGGTGCCACGTGGAAACACCCCATTGGTCCTCGAATTTTAGCGGGTACTGCCAAATTTAGTGGTGCCATTATTTTTAATGATGCTGCTAATTTTATGTACGAGTTCACTAAATTTAGCTCCAAAGCCAAGCTTGACGAAAACTTTGATTGGAAATCACTTTCAAATACGAAGTCGGATTGAGGCACTGCATGTATCATTGGAATCCTAGAGATGAGCTCTTCGATCTGATGTTGGTTTTGCTGAGATTCGAAGCCTTCGATATTTTGGCTATTAGGGATCCACCTAGATCATGGGTTACAAAATTTCCTTCTTTCCCAAAGTGTGTGGAGCTCACTTTTAATAACACCATCACATCCAACTCATCTATAGATTTTTGATAATATAAATTTTTTATCTCAAACTAATGCCCTAATTAAAAGTTATGTTAATTTCAAGATTAGTCCTTTAACTCCCTTGCCACATCAGCAACCCTCCACGTGACCTACCAAGTGGCAAACATGGTACTGTTATCACCCCAAGAAACTCTCCTAGGTTGTATCTCAGAGATGCTCGGGAACATTACAAACTCAACATGATGTTGGAAATGGATGAATGGAAGGAATGATGCTTGTTCAAGCCAGCTAACAACTCCTACTATGCTTAACTACAGACATGCGTGAACACCCCCAGACTACAAGGCTTTAGACCACCAATTACTCACAGTTTAGGAATTTGGTGAATATAGAGAATATTGATCACACCAGCAGATGCACAAGACCATGTGATGGCCGGCTGCAACCAGTAAAGAGGTCTCCAAATCTGTTTCATAATGCACAGACAGGATGACAGTTCTCTTTCACTAAGTAAACAGAAACCTGAATAACACATTCACTGATACAAACAGGGCTTTAACATAGATGTAGGATGAAAACTCCTCTAATGCTAAATATCAAGAGTTCAAGAAAAATGCATAACAGGCACAACCTAGAGCAAAATAGAAGTGAAAAGTGAGCAATTAACAACAAAAGAAGCTTGTATTAGCTGAAAATGAAGACGAGACACTGCAAGTATCAAAGCGGTTACAGTCTTTAGAAGTTGAACCTTACATCAAAACAACAACCATCATCCCTGATTAATTGTGTTTTTGGGGTATATATAGAGTTTGATTACAAAGGTGACCTGCTGTTCTATGCGTGAAGGGGTCATAATTGACCACCAACCGCTTTAACTATCTGAAAGAGTCTCTGCTGCAATCTGCTTGCTTCAATGAATGAATCAAATATTTTCTGATACTCTGTTGTCCTTCTTGAGTAGGTGGAGTATTGTATGAAAGAAGCTCCATAACTGATAAATGCTCTAATCCGTTCGAGGCATCTCCTTTTCTTCTTGACCATTCTATCTCTTGAATGTGGTTGTTGGAGAGCAAATGCGCCGGGTACTGGATACTGGCCTCCTTCTTCCTTCGGATGCACCGGATAGGCTATGGACGTGAAGGCTGCATGGCGGACGAATGGGCAGGATGGGAACAAATATTAGCCGTTGGATCATGCAGATGGACGGCAGATACGGTTCAGCGGGAGAAATTAGGAGGAAACGGGGCAATGCGATTGTGAGCCGTTGGATCTCGAGTGGACGGATCCAACGGTGATCGAGCAAAGGAAATGCACGGGGGTTAGTGAGTGGGGAAAGTGGTTTCAACAACAGGCGGTATTGATCGCATCAATTTTGGGAGGGAAGCGGTAAATGTACGCGGGCTCGCGATACAAGTCATTGGGTGATGCGTGGTGGATGTGACAGGAGGAAAACAGTTGCATTCGCGAGTTAACGTGCGAGCGGCTTGCGGGCACGACATGTACGAATGTCGTCTGATCGTGGCAGAGTAGATCGGACAGTGCGGAGAGAGACGGGTAGGTTATTTGCGGTGGGGATCGTTGGATCGGGACAATCAACGGCTGCGATCAAAGGACGACGATCGGTTGCGGAAGCGCGGGGTCGTCTGATCACGGTTACATAACGGTTTAAACTCGGCGCCCAGTGAGCTAAGGAAATATGGATTTATACAGGGTTACATAGGTAAAATGAAGATCGCAAGAGTATGAGAATATAGGCGGAGTGAAGGGGAAAAACAGAGGTAGTGGGATGAAAGGGAGTAAACGAGGTGGAGGAGAAGGAGGACGATAACCGGCGCAGACCTCTTCTGAGCAAGGAACCAAGGGTCAAGCTTACTTCCACTCTATGAAAATCAGCAACATGTAGCAGAGATAACACTGACTCCTTCTGGGGATGAGATCCTCCCTGTGAGGTCTCAAGAACTGCAGACCAATGCCTTCATACAAAACAAGCTTAAAAACATTGCCTAGTATTCCATTGGGCATGGAGTTTAATTAAGTCTACGCTAAAACCTGTAAAAGAACATGCTTACAATCATTAAGGCTCAAAAACCTTAAACAACATAAATCTTTAAAAACTGGCCATCTACTGGACCATCAAAACTGTTTCTTCACCTCTCAGCCGACCTATCAGTCGGTTCATCAAAGATCTGCAAAATTGGGTTGATTTGATCCTCTACCTCAAAGAGTTTAGGGCATTTGATCTTATCAGGTAGAGATGGTTTATACTTCATCCCTTGTCTGTGTGCTCTCATCCTTGGATGTTCTTCATGGGAGCCTTTGTACACCTGCTGAATAACAATGGTTGATGTGTACTTGTCTGTGTCATCTATGGCCTGCACAATTAATATAAATGGTGAGCCAATGTATTCTTGTGTGGGAGACACAAAGACTTCATCTGCTCCTGCATATTTCTTAGAACAATCCACATCCAAGGAGGTGTCCCAAAATTGTGCCCCCTCTTCCTCTGTGATCTGACAAACTTCCCCTTCAAGCTGTGTGGAGGCCACCTGGGCAGGCTTCGGAATATTAAGACTGAGATTATCAGTATCAGCCTTGGGCATCGAGTTATGGCCTGCCTTAGTGCCTAGGAGGCAACTATGAGGGATTGTCTCTTGAAAAGACAGAGAAGCACAAGATGATGGGCAACTGACTTCACCCTTTTTTATCACTGGGCTGGGGATAACAACAGGTTGGTCAATTTACAGATTTGCATAGCCATTAGAAGCTGAGGTGGCTTTAGGCTCAGCCTCTTTGAGGATGGTAGGAACTGCTGCCTGTTGCTTTTGTTGGTCAGCTTGTTGTTCTGCAGGTACAACAAACTGATGAGTAGCGCCTTTGGATAATGACTCTTCATAGGCAGCTTGGGTTAAGAAAGGGGCACTACCCTTATCTTCCATATCATGGACCTCATCCTCTTCTTCAAACTGCTCTTCTTCCATGACTATATTCTGAAAAAGGGTTTTAACCCCTTGGTCTTCATTAGCATCTTTGCTTCTTTGGAAAACTTGCAACTACTCCTGTGCTCCTCTATATGGATTTGGATTTGGAAGAGAAAAGGCTCTAGGAGCTCTTGCTTTCCTAGAATGCTGCTCAACTATGAATCTGGAAACTTCAGAGGCCAATGACTCCATCATCCTGGCCAATTTATCGATCTTAGGATCTGAGGATGATGAAAGCTCACCCCTCTGTCTTCTCCTAACAGCATCACCTTCGAGCCTTTCTACAGCTATGATGTTTGATTCTACTTCAATTGTTACATCTTGCATATCATCCAAAGAAGCACATCTTCTTTCTCTTAACAGCGGGTAGAACTGAGAATCGAAGGCATTGGCATAAGTAATCATAGCAGAAGTAGGGGTGGGTTTCACTTCATATGGTATTCTGTTGTACATATGGTTGAATCTGATGTTGAAATCAGATAGCAGCTCACCCTTCTCCCTCTGTAAGTTCCCAACTTCAGTATGATAGTAGAGCAGATCTTTCTTATCCCCCTATTGCTTTATGAACACATCATCTAAGGCCTCAATGTCTGCTATAGACCTAGGGTTTAATTCTCTGAACCATTTTTTAGCTTCCCCATCTAGGCTTTGGACAAAAACCCTCATCCACACATCATCTTCACTAATATCCAGGTTATTAGCATAGCTATAAAATGACTCTAGATGCTCTTTAGCTGATGCTCCCTCTGTACTAGTAAAATAATCTCCTCCAGGCATGGCATTTAAAGGAACAGGCAGGACTAAGGGTCCATACCTAGCATCTATGATTCTTTCCATATTTGTAGGTGCTTGCTGGCCTGCCATGACTGGGAAAGGTGGAAGGGTACTGGTCGATTGAATGATAGAAGGCTGAGAAACGATCAATAGAGTAAGAGGGCACTGATGGACTATATGAGGGACTTATTGAACAAGGAGCTCTATGAATCTCTGAAGGTATTTCTTCACTAGCAGAGATACATGGGATTTTTTAGGCTTACCTGATCCTGATGCTCCTTTCTGTGATATTTTCTTCTGCTTAACAATCTTCTCAGGGTCAGGCACTGGGCCAGCTAGTGATTTCTGAGGATTTCTCTGGGTATGCCTCACAAACTGAGCCAGAACTGAAACGTGGAGTCGCCACCAAGTTGGTTCTCCAGTAGAGTCGCCAGATAGATGATTACAACAAAAAATGTGCCCAGACTTTTTCTATCATCAAAATCTGGAACTATGTCATTCTCCCAAGGAAGCTGAGCTTCAATCTCCTCTCCCCGGCAACGGCGCCAATCAATGTTATCACCCCAAGAACTCTCCTAGGTTGCATCTTAGAGATGCTCGGGAAGATTACAAGCTCAACATGATGTTGGAAATGGATGAATGGAAGCAATGATGCTTGTTCAAGCCAGATAACCACTCCTACTATGCTTAATTGCAGACATGCGTGAACAACCCCAGACTACAAGGCTTTAGACCACCAATTACTCATAGTTTAGGAATTTGGTGAATATGGAGAATACTGACCACACCAGCAGATGCACAAGACCATGTGATGGCCGGCTGCAACCAGTAAAGAGGTCTGCAAATATGTTTCCTAATGCACAGACAGGATGATAGTTCTCTGTCACTAAGTAAACAGAAACCTGAATAACACATTCACTGATAAAAATAGGACTTTAACATAGAGGTAGGATGACAGCTCTTCTAATGCTAAATATCAAGAGTTCAAGAAAAATCCATTACAGGCACAACCTAGAGCAGAATAGAAGTGAAAAGTGAGCAATTGATAGCAACAGAAGCTTGTATTAGTTGAAAATGAAGACGAGACGCTGCAAGTATCAAAGCAGTTACAGTCTCCAGAAGTTGAACCTTACATCAAAACAACAACCATCATCCTTGATTACATTGTGTTTTTGGGGTATATATAGAGTTTGGTTACAACGGTGACCTGTTGTTCTATGCGTGAAGGGGTCATAATTGACCACCAACCGCTTTAACTGTCTGAAATAGTCTCTGTTGCAATTTGCTTGCTTCAATGAATGAATTTGATCTTTTCTGATACTCTGTTGTCCTTCTTGAGTAGGTGGAGTGTTGTATGAAAGAAGCTCCATAACTGATAAATGCTCTAATTTGCTCGAGGCATGTCCTTTTTCTTCTCGGCCATTATATCTCTTGATTGTGGTTGTTGGAGAGCAAATGCACCAGGTACTGGATATTGGCCTCCTTCTTCCTTCGGATGCATCAGACAGGCTATGGATGTGAAGACTGCATGGCAGACAAATGGGCAGGACGGGAACAAATATCAGCCGTTGGATCATGCAGGTGGACGACAGATACGGTTCAACGGGAGAAATCAGGAGGAAACGGGGCAAAGCGATTGTGAGCCCTTGGATCTTGGGTGGACGGATCCAACAGTCATCAAGCAGAGGACATGCAAAGGGGTTAGCAAGCGGGGAAAGTGGTTTCGGCGGCGGGCGGTATTGATCACACCGCTTTTGGGAGGGAAGCGGTAAATGTACGTGGGCTCGCGATACGAGTCATCGGGTGACGCGTGGTGGATGTGACTGGAGGAGAACCACTGTGATCACGAGTTAACATGCGGGCAGCTTGAGGGTGCGAGATGTGCGAATCCTGTCCGATCGCGGCGGAGTAGATCAGACGGTGCAGAGAGAGACGGGTAGGTTATTTGCGGCGGGGACCGTTGGGTCGGGACAATCAATGGCTACGTTCAAAGGACGATGATCGATTGTGGAAGCGTGGGGTCACGTGATCGCAGTTACATAATGGTTTAAACTCGACACCCAGGGAGCTAAGGAAATATGGATTTATACAGGGTTACAGAGGTAAAATGAAGATTGCAGGAGTATGAGAATATAGGCGGAGTGAAGGGGAAAAACGGAGGCAGCAGGATGAAAGGGAGTAAGCGAGGTGAAGGAGAAGGAGGACGATAGCTAGTGTAGACCTCTTCTGAGCAAGGAACCAAGGACCGAGCTTACTTCCACTCTATGAAAATCAGCAACATGTAGCATAGCTAACAGGTACTACCACAGTGCACATGGTATCTACCACATTAGTATGTCAGCACCATCATTCCTAAACTTTAAGGTAAACACCTCCCCAAATTGGCATGGTGCAACAAACGTCATTTGCCAGACATTCTTCTATCACACTTTCTTTCAGTTGTGCCTAAACTCGAGAAATGAACAAGAAAACGTGTGTTAGATGGAAGGTGCGGCCCTTGTGGAGGTATTTAGAGATTAAGCAAGGTCATTAAGTGGTAGATTAGCCACTGACTAGAAATAATATTCATGGGATTAATAAATCTCTTGCCCTTTCAATTTTACAAACTCTTGAGTGATTTTAGAGAAGCCCATTTGGCCCAAATACAAGCCTGCTACTTTGTGATGCCCAATGTTATGAAACCAAATCACAAAATAGAAGAATAGATAGATCAATGACTTGAAAATTAGCCTCTTTTAGGGGGAAACCTCCTTTATATCACATAAATGAACAATTCTTTGTTGATACAAATGACAAGTCCTCCTCAATATATATAGGAGTCTAAGGGGTCACAATATAATCAAACCCTACATAAAAATAATAATGTAAGAGCACAACAATAAAAATAGTAGGCTTCTATGGGGCACAACAATAACAATATGGGGGCTACATGGGAAAGACAATAATACTAAGGGGGATACACTAACAATAACAATAAGGGGGCTGTACTAGTATTATAGGGACCTAACATGCCCGTCTCTTTCAAGAAAAGTGTTGTCCTCAATGGTTGAGTAGTTGCGGATGCTTCTGTATAAAATTATCATCCTCCCATGTGGAATCTTTTGTGAGTAAATTCTTCCACTTAATGAGATACTCTAAAATTGATTGATTTCATAAATTTCAGGTTCTTGTTTCCATGACTACTTCAAGCTCCAATATGATTTTTCCTTCCTGGTCAAGTTCTAGAAATATTGTTTGAACTAGGAGCTTGTCACGGATAACCTTTTGTAAGCATGAAACATGGAAAAATGGGTGTACTCAAGAATATGTGGGAAATCCCAATTTGTATACCATAGTATCAATCTTTTGCAACACCTTGTAAAGGCCATAGTACTTGGGTGATAATTTATTATCCTTCTTAGGTTGCTTGAGGGACATTTGTTTTTATGCTTATAGTCATAAAAATACCTAGTTGTTTATGTCAACACGTCTTTCACTATGATGTTGATCTACCTATTGTTTCATTTGATTATGCACCAGAGTGAGGTTATCCTTTAAGAGCTAGAGAAATTGTTGTTGATGCTCGATGTGATATTCCACTTCTTGAACCTTAGAATTTTCTCTTAATGATGATGTGTTAGAAGGTGGATGATATCCATAAAGTTCCATAAATGGGGTCATTTTTTCTACAATATGGAAGGAAGTGTTATACCACATTAAGCTAGAGGCAACCACTCGATCCATTGTGTTTGTTTATCATATATAAAGAAACAAAGATATCATTCCAAACATTTGTTCACTATCTTAGTTTTCCCGTTAGATTGAGGATGATAAGATGAGCTATAAGCTAATTGAGTATCAATACAAGAAAACAATTCCGTCTAAACATTTCTAGTGAAAATGGGATCTTTGTCACTTACAATAATCTTTGGGTTTCCACGTAGCTTTTGAATTGTTTCCATAAATGCAGTAGCAACTGTACTAGATTTAAAAGGATGAGATAATGCACAAAAGTGTGGATACTTGGTAAGTCTATCAACTACCACCATGATGACATTCTTTCCTTTAGACTTGGGTAAACCTGTGATAAAATCCATTGAGACCTCCTCCCAATGCTAACTTGGATTGGCCAAAGGTTGTAACAGACCTAGGGTCTTTATTGTCTTAGCTTTATTTTGTTGGAAAACCAAACATTCTACCACAAAATTTTGAATATCAGATTTAAGTCCATCTTGTTATAGGCTATTTTCTCACATCTGGTTGATAGGGCTATAAACAAGATCAATCCACATCTGTGAACATGTTTTCATCATCCGTACACAAATCCCTAAGAATGACCATTCCAAAATGCTTGAGTTTCTTGGTCTAACTACTCAAAATCGAGATTTTAAGCCCCAACGCACTCTTCTTCTTTAGAGACCTCCATTTATCATTCATTTCATCCTTCTAAACCAACACTAATTAGTATTAGCTTGGTCCTTATTGGGGGTGCGTTGATTCTAGAAATTCAGGGAAATTAAAAAGATTTCCGAAGATTCCTCTTCCAAAATACTCCAAGGGTTGTTTTAACCATTTACCTTGAATAAGAAGATCGAGTCCTATCTGATCCTACCTTGGAGACTTTACCTCTTATCCCTTGAGCTTAAGTTTCCATCTTAAGTGGATCTCAATCCTATATTGGTAAATGGATAAGCATTCCTAAACTACCATCCCTCTCGTATAAATTTATTGCCACCTATAACATCAGGGTTGGATATTTGAGACTAGTCATTCCCTCAAGTTGTTGCCTTGAATATAAGAGATTCACCATATTCATACATTAGGGTGACATTGAGGTGTGGTTTATGACAAGGAAGGACCTCCCAGGAAGTCCTAGTTACCGGGTGCAAGCCCCAGAAGTGATGATTGACGCTATGTGATTCATTTCACTAGTTTCAATCCCACTTCTTCACCCCTGTGAGCATCACCCGATGTAATGAGTGTTAAGTGGACTATTAAAAAATCATGATAAATTAGTCAGTTATGACTACCTCTCATGGAAATGGTCATAGATGAATGACTTACTTAATGTAGTTGAATCCCAAAAATGGTATCTAATATAATGCATTGCGAAAACCCCCAATACTTAAGATTAACTACTATTATTGGTTGTAAACTCTCTCCTATTTCTATTAATACAAATAGTATATTATTTTCCTATATGTGTTATGTTACATTTACATTCATGTATTTCAATGCCTCGTTGATTCATTGAATAGAGAAATTGAATTATGCTACATA
Organism: Pinus taeda; assembly: GCA_000404065.3. NCBI lineage: Eukaryota > Viridiplantae > Streptophyta > Pinopsida > Pinales > Pinaceae > Pinus > Pinus taeda. Next base: position 216,235 of record APFE031023499.1, on the reverse strand, counting down.
GATGTTGTGGATCCTTGGCTTGTTTTTCTTGTATGTGCAGGTTCTAATTATATTAACCAGAGATACGATTGGATCTTACAAGTTGAGAGGAAAGTGAAGATTGCGACATACCAAGGAAGCCTCTTTCCCGTTCTTCAATTTCTCTAAGAGAAGCTCTATATTCATTGTTTTTTGTTGTTCTACACCAGTCCACTAGGTCTAGGGAAGATAATTTTGTCTGCAATCGTAAATTATGCGTAACACATCCCAAAAAAATTCCTTCTTGACCTTGTGGTATGTTTTTTAAAATCCTAAGTGCCCTCCTAAAGCAGAGGCATTTAATTCCAAAATAATATTTTGTTTGAGTTGGAAATTCTTACATAGATGTAAGCAATTTTTGTACCATAATGAGTAATTTTTCCAAATAAATTTATCAGATGTACTATGATCTTGCTGCAGCTTTTGAATTAGTTTCCACACCTCTTCATCATTCTTCCATTCTTCCCTTAATTGAGTTATTCATTTAGGTTAGATAATAGAAATCGCATAGAGCAATGCTTCCAAGTCCTCATCCCTTCTTGAGAGTGCATCTGCAACACCATTTTTTCTTCGCTTTTTTGTAGATGATTTCAAAGCCATAACCCAACATCTTAGTGACCCATTTTATTTTCTATTCTGGAGATAATATTTGTTCCAAAAATTACTTAAGGCTATCATGATCTTTTTTTACCTTGAAGTTTCTTCCCATTAGGTAAGGGCAACATCGCTTTAGGGCATGTAGTATTGCTACCTTTTCATTCTCATGAATAGGTTTGTGTAAATACTTTCGATTGATTGAATGACTTTCAAAATAAATGGGTCTTCCTTCTTGCATTAAAAAAATACCAATTCCATTTCCTGAGGCATCACATTCCACCATAAAGGTTTTTGTGAATTCTGGAGTAACTAAACCTAGAGCTTGGTACATTGCCTCTTTAAGATGATCAAAGGACTTAGTTCTTTTGGAGTCCAAAAGAATGCATATTTCTTCAGTTTTGTTAGAGGTGCTGCTATTTTCCCATAATTCTTAACAAACTTGTGATAATAGTTTATCAGTTCGAGAAATCCTCAAAGATGCTTTAGGTTTGTGGGGATTTTCCATTCCTTGATGGCTTTAAATTTTTTAGGATCTACCTTAACACCTTCATGAGATACAATATGACCCAAATATTCTACCTCCTATACCCCAAAGAAACATTTGAATGTTTTTGCATATAATTATTTCTCCTCCAATAATTTGAGCACTCTATAGATTAGTATATCATCAAAAAATACTAAATTTTTTTTTCTAAGGAAGGGTTTGAAGATGGAATTAATCAATCCTTGAAATGTGGAAGGTGCATTAGTAAGACCAAAAGGCATGACCAAAAATTCATGATGACCTTCATGAGTTCTAAATGTTGTTTTTGGAATGTCTTCAACCTTCATTCCAATTTGATGATATCCTAAACAAATTTCCAACTTGGTAAAGTAAATTTCTCCATGTAATTCATCCAACAATTCATCAATGATAGGAATGGGAAATTTATATTTAATAGTGAACTTGTTAGCTCCCTATAATCCATACACATATGACATGATCCATCCTTCTTGTGTAGCAATGCTACTGGAGTAGAGAAAGAAATTTATCTAGGTTGAATTATACTTGCCTCTAGCATTTCTACAACCATACGTCCAATGTCACTCTTTTGGGCATAGGGATATTTGTAAGGTTTGATGTTTGGAGGAACTCTTCCTAGAATCAAGTGAATAGCATGATCATGATCGCAAATAGGTGGGAGGCCTTTGGGAGCCTCAAATACCTTGGAATGATTTTCCAAGATTCTTTAGAGATATGGATAAATAGATGATTTCAATGTTTGAACATCTAATGAGCATAATTGTGCAATTATTCCTCATTGTTCTTTCTTCAAAATATTTGTCATGTCATTAGAGCTGATTATCTTCCTTGGTTTCCCTTTGATGCCTCTCAATTCAATTTCCTTTCCTTCCTAGGGAAATTTCAAGGAAATTTCTTGAAAATTAAAAGTTATCGTCCCCAAAGATTGTAAATATTGGACTCCTAATACAACATCAACACCACCCATTGGAATAGAAATCATTGGAATATTCAATACATATTCCCCCATTCTTAAATTGATATTATGGCACTTCCCTGAGTAATTTATAGTTCTTCCATTTTCAACCATCACTTGACACTCTGGTTCTGGATATAGAAAGCAATTTGTTTGCTTCGCTATCTTACAATGAATAAAATTATGAGTACTACCATAATCAATTAGCACCATTATCCTTTTTTTATATATCCTTCTATCTTGAGAGTTTGAAGAATGGTAATTCCTGCCAATGCATTACACAATATGGTTGGATTCATTTCTTCTTTCTCTGGGGTTGGTTCATGGTGTATATTCTCTTCTGTTGATGTTTCATATTCCTTTTCTTCCTCCTCTTCAAAATCTATGTAAAATACTTTCTCCTCAGCGCACTTATGACCCTTAGTGTATTTTCTATCACAACTTTAACAAAGCCCTTTTTCTCCTTTTTTCGTTTAGTTGTTGTGGTGTAAACCATGTAGGTTGAGGGAGGCTAGGAGCATTAACACTTCCATATTTGTAGTTATGAGTGGTAGACTTCCTTGTTGCCATAATTTTTCTTTCAACTTTTCTTTCCACCTTGAATGCCTTCTCCAATGAATTAGGTTCCCAAAGGTGAACCTCATGTTGGATGTTATAATTTAAAGTCTCTATTAAGACATCAATCATATGCTCCTTTGGAATATCATTTACCTTGATACTCAATCTTTAGAATTCCTCAATATACTCCACCATTGAACCCTTTTGTTTGAGATTTATCAATTGGCTAAAGAAGGTATTACTTTTTGTATCCTCATAATGTGCTACCAATTATCTAGTAAAAAATGCTCAAGTGAGAATTGATACATGATAACAAATCCATTGATACCACACAAACCGATTTTGTTCTAAATATAAGGTACAATGTGTACCTTTTGAGTGTGCAACACATCATGTAGATCAAAGAATTTCTCCATTTGTAGTATCCATGTTACTGAATCCTTTCCATCAAACTTCCTCATATCAATATTTGGAATGTGTTTAGTCTTCAACCTACTATTGGAGCCTCTAAAATCATAATTTGTATTCATTTTTTCCTCATCATGATTTTCATGGAGTACCTTGTCACCAGTAGGAAGCATTTCTTGTAGCAAATTTCTCAAACCTTCCTTCAAACCTTCCAGGCCCCTTTTTATTTTTGTTTTTAAAACGTCCTTCAAACCTTCCATCTTGACATTCATCATTGTTTCCATGTCATATTTTAAACCATTATTCAAACCATTCATCTTAGCTTCCAAATAATTTTTGGTTACTCTTTGCGAGAGCGAAATTTTCTACACTTGGTCTCGTAATTTTGATATATCAAGTTGCATTTCTTACTCTTGTTCATGCGTCATATTCAAGGACAATTTTAAGGATTCAAATTTATCTTAAAGTTTAGAAACCTTGGTGAATCTTACAAGTCCCTAATATTTAGACTATAAAATGTTTGGTGATATTTTTTTAAAGATATCCAAATTTACACCGACTTTATACAGTATCTATAAAATTTTGACGATTTTTAAAATAACAAAATTTTATACTATAAAATTTGGGCTAATCACTTCAGAAACAAATGGAAATTTGCGAATATTTTCTTTGGAAAACCCATGGAAAATTAGCCCACTTGTGAATATTAGCCACTAAAATTTTCCCTAGTCATGCTAGAGATTTATTTTTCCTTATTTGGTGTGTCCATTTTATTTTTATGAGGCATATTGGGACCAAATAATGATTTCTATGCTTCACTATTCTCTTTGAATCACTTCAAACATTTTTTTTTTTTAAATCCACACCTTTTTCTTGCTTTTAGGAGATCAATATTGAAACTGTTGCATCTCTGTAGTTTAGGCTCTCCAATATCTAAGATTTCTTTCTGTGGTATCCCTCTGAGTCTTCTTTCAAATGCCACAAGTCTGGCCGAGATTGGATTCTTCAAGTTAAATTTATGCCCAATCTCCCATGATATCCTATTAGGGACAAGTTCAGTAGAGACAACTTGTACGAAATTCCACGTCACTCTTTCAATATTTGCCTTGAAAATGATACAATACAAACTAAGTTCTGTGAAATTTCAATCACTTTTTACAAAATTTAAATCTGATGCTTGTAGAGAACATTATGACAATTTTTCCTAGGTGATCTACTTGGGATTGGATTCTAGAGCATGCAAAAACCCTAACTTCTTTGGACATATATTAGAAAATATAACGAACCAAGATATGAAATTTTGACACAAAGTTCACCAAGATTTGGTATCCACGTGGTCAAAATTTTATCTTCTGAAGCATTGTAGAAAAAAAAGTTATGGAAAAAATTCCAAGATGACTTGTTTGAAGCAGCAAAATCCTATAATTCAAAGCTTTGATACCAAATGCTATGAACCCTTAGCAAAAAACAAAAGAAAATATAGGTCAACGACCTGAAAATTAGCCTCTCTGAGGGGGAAACCTCCTTTAAATCACATAAATGAACAATTCTTCAATGATACAAATGATAGGACCTTCTTGGTATATATAGGAGTCTAAGGGGTCACAATATAATCAGAGTCTACATAATAATAATAATCTAAGGGCGCAATAATAACAATAGTGGGCTTCTATGGGGCACAACAATAAAAATATGGGAGCTACACGAGCTCAAAAATAACAATAAGGGGGATACACTAACAATAACAATAAAGTGTTGAAAAGTGTGCAACAAGAAATGCTAAATTTAGAATGTGCTAAAAATAGACCTGCTAAAAATAACATGTCTAAAAATAGCAGTTTGGCTAGTGAGGTCATAGGCCACCTTGGGTGAGAGGTGAAACTGCTAAAAATAGAAAGTTATAAAAATAACATTTCTGGGTCCCTTCCTATTTATAGCAGTACTTAGTCTATCTATAGGAAATAAAATTAATTTTGGTCTTAACAGCAGTTTGAAATATTAATTAATTAATTCAGTTGAGTTAATTAATTAAGGAAATTCGAATTTTAAGTCTTTGTGAGCATGCGCATGAGTTTCCTCCACTGATTGAGGGAATAAGCATGAGTTCTGTAATGAGAGAATCAGTTGACTTAGTTCTAACTAGTCAAGTCCAGTTAGATTATTTTAACAAGTTGTTAAAATAATAAAATATAGTTTGTTATGGCTTGCATCCACGTGGACAACTATTATTTTAGATAACGAGGATTCACTCATGAAACTATTGCATGTCAGTTCTGTCAGAGACCCAGTTGGAATCAAATTGGGACAGTGTACTATCAGTGCTTAACTATTCCTAGTAAGTATTTTTTGCATGGTTGAGGAACTAGTGTTCTTCAAGGAATACCGTAGTTGGACCATTGGTTGTTTGGATGGAAAAAGCATATTGCTTTTTCTATTATTTCCTAAAAACTATGTAAGGACCATAGGGAAAGCCTATATAAATAGGGCTTGGGTGGTTCATGAGACATATCTTCATATCTTCATAGTTCATTGAGAACTGAATAGCATGTGAGCTAATTCTTCTTGTATTATGAAGAGGATTTCTACTTGATTGGTAATACATGGTTGGGGTTTTATGTTGGTGCTTTCCCCTAGATATATCTTGTGTTAAGTGTGATTAATTCTCTTAATCAGTTATGCATTTTTCTACTTGATGTTGCTCATGATTTCGATTATGCTTTTGCTTAATGTTTTGTAGAAGTAAAACAAGTATTATGCTTTAGGACATTTCATATATCGGTTTGTTCTACGGGTGAAATTTCTACATAAAGTGGTTATTCTAGTATTATAGGGACCTAGTATCCAAGCTCATAAGTCCTAAGGACTTTGATGGCATCACACAACCATTATTGGTATAGAGTAATTCTCAGTACCATTAATACAACAAGGTTGATACCCTTGCTTTATTGCTAACATTCAGACTTCATTCATGGACATGTCATGACCCAATAAAGTTATAAACATGCCTACTACCAAACATTGATACAAGGAAATCCATGACTAATGTTTCTCAAAAATTTCAATCTCAACAACATTATCCATACACCATTTAACAAACTCCACATTCATGACTATTAGCTTCATTGATAAACATACATCACTGTATGGAAACAATAAATAGCCTCAAGTAGTTAATAACCATGGCTAATCTAAGAAATGGAGTCCATGTGCTATACTAGTTAACTGGGCATATTAAGCATACAGATAAAAAAGTGTAACTTAGTTCTAAAATTCCTAAAAGTACTAGAAACCCATGGATCTACCAATCCCTCAAACCATGAAAGCATTCACACAACCATCTCAATGTAAATAGCCAAGAATAACACATTCCTCCATTAATAATATTAATACAATCATAACCTTCATACAAGGCAACATCATTTAATATTTACAGTGCAACACATGTGCAAGTGAGTGTACTTATCTAAGTAACTTAAAGACTGACAATTAGGAGAGGGAATTCAAATTTCCACCCAACCATAGGCTAGATACACTGCAATATTTCTTGTAGTTGACCACCCCTAAGCCAGATTTAAATCTTGAAGAGTTAAGTTCTCAAGGGAATTTAGATCGATGCCAATCAACTAGTTCACATAGGAAGCTAGAGTACAATGTGTTCCACCAACTCCACCTCGCAGGACTCTAGAATGCAAAATGTATCCACCTACTAAAATCTATGTGAATTCATAGTCATAAAGTCTTTGCATATTTTGATAGAGATCTAGACAACATAATAACTTTCCACCTACTAGCCTGCTTGTATGTCAAACATACACAAAGTTTTTCTTTTGCTTACCAAGACTTGAGAGTACACTATGTTCCACCTACTCCTCATCGCTAGACTTCAAAATTCACAATGTCTCCACCTGCTTCTCCTCTTCTCTTCTCTTCAACCACACTCCTTATCATGCTCCTACTCCTATGCCAAAGCCTTTTCCCTGTGTTATTCTTTTATCTTGCAAGTTCACTCATGATCCTGTATGTTTAACCCAACATATGTGAAGCCATTACACACAACCTGTATCTGTTATCCATTTCCAATATCAACCATGCCTTTCCTACGTGTAGTTCACTCCTTGCACATTTTTAGATGTTATTATCAATTTCAATTCAAATGAATCTCTCCCCATTCTTTCCTCTGGGCTCTCAGTTTCCCCAAAAGCCCCCTCACTACCTCTTGTGCATTGACCACACAATACAACCCATGATCCGGGTCTGGGTGTGAAAAATGACCCTTCCAGACCTTTTACTTTCGTGATGTGTTAAATTTCATTTTTTAAAAGAACATAAGTGAATACATTTGCATGCTGTAAAGAAGAGGAACATGTCAATCATCAACACATGAAAACATAAGCTGTTGATAACGGAGTTCGTCCAGGAGGGACTACATCTCTGGGTCTTGGTATCAAGATGGCGTAGGCCGCTGCATTAAGTGTTGTCAATAGTGATGATGTACATAAGAGGTGATGTCACTATCATACAAGGAAAATGCCCTCACGTAGGAGTGGCTCCAAGAGATGTTCAACTACAAGAACTCTCAGTAAAAAAGGACTCCTATCAGTATGACATAAACTCATGCACGATGATCGTCCCGCCAACATGGCATGAAAGGGATCTCAATGCAAACATACATGACGACAACATGAGTATCCCATCAGCATGACAACAAAGGGATCTCAAACAAATCATGATGAATCATGATAGAAAGTACATCTCACAAATGATTCTGCATCACATCAAGCAAGAATCATGAAGCAGAGTAAGAAACAAGATCCTACATCAAACATAAAACTAGGATCTCTGCAACACAATGCATAGCAAAAATAAGTACATGAACACTGCATATACCTCACATCCTGAGGCCATCTGAAGAAGAGGATGTCAAACTGCTGAAGATGGATGTACCATCAATCTCACGACGTTGAATCTCATGTATGATGACTGCTCGCACATGAATGCTAACACCTGAATTCCACTTAGAAAACTGGCCGAAAAATGAAATGAGAAAATGGAAAATCTGAATACACCATTAGATTTGTGGCGTTGAATAGTGCAAAATCGACTATCAAATTCCTGAATTCTGAGAAAATGAAAATCTAGGGCTCAAGGAATCTTTTAGATTCTCCCTAGATTCCTCAAAGATTCCCTCCTTTGGGTCCTTTGCAAATATTTTGCTCAGGTCAAGAAACTGATTGTGCCATCGAGTTCGTGTCGTTGAGAGGTGTAAAATCGACATAAAGTTTGTCCAATTTGGACACTACAAAAATTTCACCCTCTTGAGAATTCTGCTCAATCATGGTTTCACCTGCAATAAATTAATTAAAAAAAATTTCACCTCGATTTTCGTGCACACTCCTTCTCCTCCATGCCTGGGTGCACTGGTGAAATGAAGGTTTATATAATTTTTTGTGGTGGATTAAACAAGAATGCATTCAGGTGGATTGGTGAAGGATCTGAATTAGAAGGAGGAGGTTGGGTGGTCAAATCCCAACCCCTCCACATTTAAACACATTTCATTATTTGAAAAAACGAATGATTTTTTTTGGGGGGGTTATGTTTGCATTGGGCGGCCCACCCCATATATATGGTGTCTTCTGCTAGAGGAAGTGTTCTTAATTTTGTTCCCGGAACTCTTCCGAAACTGGCAAGAGGCTAAAGTCTTATGCTAGAGGAAGTGTCCCAGATTGCCAACTGAAGGCATGCTCACGGGCATCTGTGTCTCTGGCTACAACTTTGAAACTGGTGTGGCAGGTTGTGGCTCAGGCTCGCTTGATGTGACTTTGAAGCTTGTAGATGAACATCATTTCCCCCCCTGTCAGATACAAGGTGAGATGATGGAGAAAACTCAACTGCAAGACTGTTCAATACTCTGGAACAAGTTCTAACATGTGTTTGGAATATCTTCTTGGCTATTGATGCCCATTGCAAGAAAGGCGATCCATCCTAGATGAATTCTTGTTCTTGCAGGACGTTTGTTTCTTGAAGCATATGTGAGATGACTGGTTTTTAATGACAGTGCTTACATGGATGAAGATCAAAACAGTGATCTTTCAAATGGCCAACTTGGTCACAGTGTTGGCATTTCACGATCTGTTGTTGTTGTTGCTGTGGAAGAGGGGCAGAGTCTGGAACAACTTGTGGTGAACTGTCATGAATGAATCCAGCACTCTGAAACTGAATGGGTTTTGAGTAGTCTGGAATATGAAAGGACAAGTCCTTCTCATATCCAAGACCAGTTATGTGCTTGTTGTGGACAAGTTATTCCCAAGGTCTAATGATGGGCTTGGGAAGTGCAGACTGAGTTTCTGCATCTGCATGCAATTCTGTGACTTCATAGGGCACTAGATCTGAATCAACTTGCTGCTTATGGGAGTCATTTCAATCTTCTGAACAGAATCAAGTTCAGAATAATGACTCCACTGTTGTAATTCTTCCTGCTGTAGCTTTGTTTCCAGCTGCAAAAACTCAATATTTTCCTGTGCATTTTGCAGAGAGGTTTGGATGTCAAAGAGAGTGCCTTTGTTAACCTTCACCGTGTCTTCAATAGTAGACAACATTAATGTGCTCAATAGCTCTAAAAAATAATAAATTTTGGCCATTGTCTCACCAAAAATGAAGACCTTAAATTAAACGCTGAGATGAGTTTCACTACCGTATGGTTGTAGGCCAACCAGCCCACCCGCTATGCATATAACATGAGAGAATAGCTTCAGCTGCGGATTTTATCTTCCACCACAAAAGATGGACAACCGAGGAGTACGTGACGGTCTGGAGATTACTGCTCTTGGCCCCCTGTACAAAGGATCATGGGAGAAAAAATACTGGAGAAGTTCTCGGATCACGCAATCAACTGCTTTGCCCAGTGGATAGAGCAGGGCAAAGAGAGAAATGGCTCTCATAGAACTCAGAGGCAGATGAACTTTTACTATCGTAAAATATTTTAATATTGCAAGAAGATTCTAAGAAAAATAGTAAAAATTGGGAGTTCTATGAACTCATTTTCAGCATGGATTTTATTTTTCTATTTTTCAGGGGAAAGACAGATATCCCTATCCCATTGGATATCAAGCTGTGCACAATTATGCTGGACACATCTATGAAATGGAGATTCAGGAAGGTGCCAAAGGGCCTGAAACTGGTCAGACCTCATGAACCAACAGTCGGACCAGAGGCATTTGCACTCAAATCACATCCAGAGCTTCAGAGCACATTGACATAAATAATCCTGCAACCTGTTACTGAGCTTTTCCCAATACTTATATAAGCAGTTGCAGGACAAGGTGCGTTTATTTTCCTTCTCTGCTCGAAAAGGCGATTTCACCAATTCAATTCAATTTTCATCAATTTCCTCTAACCCCAAATGGCCACCCAACAACAAGACATTGCCAGAGCTCCCACGGTTACCGATGCAACAACTGTTGGGCGTACCTTAGTGGAACGGTTTTACAATATTCTTTGTTGTTTCTCCTCAATTGTTATATAAATTTTATGAGGATCTCGGTATAATCAGTCACTGGCCTTCCCTGAGTGATCAAATTCTTTCACTTACTACTTCTCCAGACCACCCTAGGTTTAAAGTGGAGATCAAAACAGTGGATTTGCAGGATTCGCACAGAAATGGAATACTGGTTCTGGTAAGCGGGTCAATTAAGTTTCTAGACAATGCAGAACGCAGCTTCACTCATAACTTTTTTTCTGGCCCCTCGGAGAAATGGGTATTTCGTACTGAATGATATTTTTAGGTACGTGGACGAAGAACCACATCAACCAGACACTGTGACCCCAATTCCTCGCTTTCACTGATAGAGACCATCCATCGATAACCTTTCCATCGTTTCATAGGAATCCATTAACAACAATCACTATGATGTATCGTGGCACAATAAAGTTCATAGATCCTGATGGGAATACGAGGCGTGTAATCATTCAGAGGAGATCAAGGGATCGTCCATGTCCAGGCGTTCAAACCAGGCAGTGCGCAGTCTCAGGCGTTCATACCATGTATCAGTCAGTATCTCCACACCATATAAACAACGTTAATACATTCAACGCAGTTTCAAATATGACGCCATACACCATACCAGCGTTTTAAATACCATATAAACATACCAGCGTTCAATACAATTTAATACACCATACCAGCACATTCAACGCAATTCAATACACCATACCAGCGTTCAATACAGTGTTGTTGCGTTGTTAAAATCAATTCGCGGATGGACAGGTTAGCTTGGCTGGAGGCTCAGAATTGCTGGATTTCTCCATGGCAAGGGTGCTCTCAATGCTCCACCTGCAGTGAGCACAAATTCCTCTTTTGCCACAAAATCAAATGGGTATTCTGAGGATTCGTCTCATTTCATGTCAAATCAGGAGTAAATTTGAATGCCCACCAAGATACTCCATATTGTCTCGAAGCGGCTCACCTCTTCTTCGTTGCTAGTTCAACACTCACTGATCCAGCGCAACTGGCATTACGGTTAGGATTTCTAATGGAAACGCCCCTGGAGATACGGGGATTCTCTGTTTCTGATATCATTGGAAAGGAATTTGTTGCAGCTGCTGCAGAACTTCGACCATTCAACTTGCGTATCTCTGCAGTGGCCTCAGAGCCAAAACCATGTCAGGCCTCAGCATTAAAACAGGAAATGACAGTATGGATAGATGTGCAGTGCTGGCAGAGGTAGGTTATTTCAGGTCTGAGGGGAATAAAGGCAGTCAGAGGTCAGGTAACCCAGAACTGACATATATAGAGACCACAAAACAAGTGGCTCAAATTGGAGCAGGACCAGCAATCGCCCGCTCTGATACCATGTTAAACAGACATGGACAGCAAGAGAGATGTGAAAGATAAAACATGCAACACAATTTTATTAACAAGAGATTTACATTTATAGTACATTATGTGACTGTTGGGATTCACATCCCAAGGTCTCTTGGACTCCTTTTGTCCATTCGGCTTCCACACTAACCC
>APFE031023499.1:147466-189717 GCA_000404065.3 Pinus taeda | reverse complement strand
AATTAGTAGTTTTTAAAGTGTCGAAAAACAGTTTTCATTTTGAAATCGCAAAGTGTCGCCCTTATCTTCACTTCATTTTGAAAAGAAATTTGTTAAGTATTGTCGCTTTGAAAATAATTCAGATTTGCACTTAGCTTTCCCATCATCATTTATACATTAAGAAGGCTGAAAACAAATACATGCATGTGCATTTGCATTTAGACTGCTTGGTTTGATTTAGGACAGTGCATTTAGCATGTGCTCTATGCTCTTTGTTGAAAGACTCCCAACTTTCTTTCCTTAGTAGCTAGGATTTTCATTGCCGAAAGAAGATTAAACAACTGTTTATCATCTTAGACTGCATTTTAGGAATTGTATACACATCATGCGGTGAACCTAAAAGGCAAATTTTTAAACAATATCAACTATAAAATAAATTTAATGAATCTAAAAACGCTTTGGAACCTAACGCACAACATATAGAGGTCTAGGCTAGAGACGTATTCCGGTGTCGTAAAACCTGGTAACTGTTGTTTTCATTGTTGGTTGGGTGATTCCTCCACTCTGAGATGGAAAGCGCCAGTACGGACTTGTGCTCCCATGTACCGTCGAGTATATATTGGGAGACCACAATAGGCTAATCCTTTATCCTTAGGAAGCAGTGTCTGCCACCCTATCGATCACAATACACTAAACACAACATTCGGGAAGATTGACTGCCATACCGTAAATAGTATTCTGCAGTTTTGTGATTGGTTTGGTAATCCCCTCTGCCTAGATTTCTAGAGAAGTCTATTTTGCTCCTTTTCATACTCCTTAAAAGAAAAGGTCCATCTGAGCACTTGTCACTTCAGGCTCATTAAGAATCGAAGGTGACTAGAGTCTTTTTTCTCGACTCTTTAAAATTGAGAAAACAAGTTGTGTCAAAGCGTCTAAAATTTATTTTAATCGGAATAACATCACAAGTTCCCTCGTTGGTCTTTAGGTTGAGAAAAATGGAGTCTACCAACCAAGGATTTCCCCTTGGAGGAAATCCTAGTCCTTTCTCCTCTTGGGGAGATGTTGGTGCACCCCATATGGCCACATTGTCACTTCCAAGATTGACGATTGGTTTGCCCGTATGGCTCTTCTCTACCTTTGTCGTTCAGAATACCGTAATTCCTGAATAGTCAAGTCAGCAACTAGATGATGCTAGAGTTTCCCACCAACCTTCTACTTCGTCCGACTCTCCCTCTCCTCCTTCCTCTTCGCTCGATGAAGCTGGTAAAGATAAGGATCAAGTAACTGAGAAGAAGAAGAAGCAGAAAGAGAAGAAGGAACCAAAAATGAAAGGGGGCAACCATATGTCGTCTAGCAAAAATCCTCACATCGCACCGTCTAAACCTAAATCTCCATGTGTCATTTGCAATGGAGACCACTATCACCGAGATTGTCCTTGCATCCCTCGGATCTTAAGGGACTGGTCTCCTCATTTGCACAATCCGGTGTCGTCAACCTCTGATGATCATGTTGAATGCATACCATCAACCAGTGAAAGCGAAGTATCTGGACAGAAAAGGAATCCCAGATTTCCTTGTAAATTGTGTGAAGGCAATCATGCCATCCACCGTTGTCCCTTCCTTGACGAAGAAAAAAGAGTTTTGGATGACCGTCTCGCTTCACCGCTACGGCTCCCTCCTGGATATAAAAAACTCTTGCCAAGTCCACCACTGGTTGAAAATCCAGCTGGCCCGCCATTGTGGTCGGCCGAAGTGTCTATCATTGAAAATGAACCCTCTAAATCCATACCAGACGAAAGTCAAAAGGTTGAGGCGACAGTTGACCCGATCTTGCCTTCAGAGTGTTCATCTTTGAATGATACCATCGCTGAAGAGAAAGAGAACGACACCATTCAAATTCTTTTCGTAAACACAGACTCTGATGAACTTGGGGGCAGTCTACCTACGCCTTTATCACAGGAAGGAAGTTCATCAGAGTCATATCCGGCCGTCTATTCGGTCCCACCTCCAAGCAACCTAGTCATGTCCTTCGACTAGAATCTACTAGGCAGACCCCGTTTACCAGCTAGTGTACCATTCTGAATCATTGTATAAGCTTACAGAATGGTCATGGCTGGTACCATCATCGATGAAGGGGCTTCTGTGAGTATCCTTTCCTCAACTACTTGGAAAGCGCTTGGTTTGCCATCGATTTTGCCTGAAATGAGAAATCTGACAGGCTTTGACAAAGGAACCAGTCAACCATTAGAGATCCTTCCAAATGTGCCCATTACTTTGAGAAGGAAAACTGTTCACATGAACATGATGGTAATTTAAGGACCCTTGGATTATAATCTACTCTTTGGACGTGACTATATTTATTGCATGGGAGCCATCTCTACTCACTCTTTAGAGTAATGTGTTTTCCGCACGAAGGCAGAATGGTCAAGCTCGTAGACCAAATGTCATTTCTTGGTTCACACATCGCAAATAGTCAAATGCCATCCCTAAATGGTCTTTTCACGCAAAGAATGTTTCATCGATCTCCAGTCCGTCCACCTGATGAGCGCAAGTGATTTAGGAGGATATGACTGAAACCCAGGGGGCATGCACCCTGGCCTGTTTCGGCAAGAAAACCTTGGGTATAAAGTAGGTTTCCGCGGAGGATATATGACTAGTCTGACACACCCGTGCTCACAGGAAAATGGGATTAGGCTGGAATAAGATACCTTCGTCAAAGCTATGTGAGTGGAGCAACTCTGCACCATTCACCTTTGTCTATTTCGGTAAACATCGCCAAGGAAGCATTTTGTCTGCTACGCGGATAGAACTTTCATGGGAACCTGGGAATTTTTCACTATAGCTGGGGGCATGCAAACCTTTCCGCATGCGAGCGAAGAGCGACCATTTATTGTTTTAAATTTGTAGGACCTCTAACCCTTTAAACCCGTAAGGCTGGTCATTTCCTAGCTTGCATAAAGAAAGGATCCGGGGCAAAGCTTACAAAAGGTGCAAGCTCCTAAAAATGGCATCTTGAATGAGACATCCTTATTATGCGACTGGTGAGCAGTGTTACCGCAGGGTTCAAGCTCGTTTAAAATAAACCCACCACGAGAAATTTTAACGCATAGTTCAAGCTTGTTAAAAAATAAACATAAGCCATGAGCAAATGTTTTCCCCAGAGTTCAAGCTCATTAAAAAATGAATCGGTAAATAACCATTGTGAATGCCTTATCGTCAGCTTTTGAGCCTTGGTCGTGTTCTCATCATCACTTCCACTCTGTTTTTAGCTGATCATTCACCTCCATTTGATTTCTTACCCTTTCGAGGAACATCTGCGAAGAGTGATTCTATTAGCCATCCTTGTGACACTGCCATGATTGGAAAATTCTAAACCTTACCTGGAATCAACTGCTACCCGAAATCATCACTCGTTCCTCGAAAAACAAGTTTCCTTTAAGATCTTTTCAATTGACTCGTAAAATATGAAAAGATTGCCGAGCGATTAGCCTCTCTGGCTCGTTAAAGTCATCGGAAGTGCTATCCCTCCTCTAGATTTTAATCTTTTTGGACTTGAGGGATTATTACACAAAAAGCTCGAGTGCTTGTCTTGTTCAACTCGTTAAAACGATCGAAAATTCATCCCTTTCGTATTATTTTACTCTTTTTCAGACTTAAGGGATTATATGACGAAAAAGAATCTTTGGAATCTCCTTTTTGTCCCTTTCAGACTCTCTAAAATTGAAAAGGACCGAGTTATCTTTGTCGTTAAACTCGTTAAAACCGAATAGCGACAAACTCGTCCAAATGGACGAGAACAAGTTTCACTATCGCTAGGCTCGCTAAAATATAGCGACAGCTCGCCCAAAGGGCGGATTATAGAACACGCATATGTTATCCTCCTCAAGCTTGACAAAAATAAAGAGGTACTGGTCAGTAATGACTGTTATCCAGGAATAGTGTCCACTCAGATGCTGCTATTCCCACTAAGATGGGTGGCTAGCTTAGAAACAAACAATCTAAGTCTACTATTGCTTCCTTTTATCAAAATAGATGAGAGGAGAACCAAGAGGACCAACCTGAGTCTTGCGTTTGATTTCCTCTTCTTCTTGATGGAGTTTCGCCACTTCTTCTTTGTCTTCCTAGCTTCACAAGGACCTATAGAATCACAACAACGTACTACTATGCAAGAAACAAGGATCTAAATTCATAAATAATACAGGATCAGATGTGTATTAACCATATACATACATATATAAATAAGTACACAAGAATATGGAAGGAAACAAGAATAGCTTTATTCAGATGAAAAGTAGCAAGAAGATTACAACCATGTACTCTGACCCAGCATCATCCTCCAGCTAAGAAGCCCTTCTTCATCTCAAGCAAAGCTAGATCACCCAACACTGTGAATGTACACCAGAATACCAACAACACTTCTCTATAAGATACAAAATTCCAGCCTCTGGATCTCTGTGATGAGGGATCCATATATAGATGATTACAGAGAGGTGAGTCATCTTTTGGGATCTTGATTAGTGTCTTCTTTCTGATAGTTCTGTTGATGCCTCGAAAATCGCTGCAACAACATTGGGGGATAACCACTCGGTTCGGACCTTAGTACAACTCCTTTTCCGTTTGGGATGGTGGCTCCGACTAGATATAACGGGACCAGTTTCCCAATAGTGAATAAAAGGGATGAATGAGTGGTGAATAATTTGCTTTAATGATAGGCGACTAGCTTATTCTATTGATAAAAATAGGAAAACTAATACTAATCCCGGGAATAACTTGTTCATTTGAAATGCAGCGTTTAATAATACTTATCTATCTAACAGGCATATAGATGACTCTGTAAAATAAACAGAGATGTTCAATCATTTAAAGACTACTTCATATGAATAGTCAAACGAAACGATTAGCACAAATTACTGCATTTACTATTTATATCATCGATATATATATATACGATTGAAAGAAAAGCATGCTATAAACGGCCAATAGTGGGATGCAGAAAGGATGTTGTTGAAACACATATATATATATATAAGCGATAATAGCAAGAGCGATTAAATAACAATTGATATAACAGGAATGAGTACAGACGTAGATAATAGTACCATGTGAGTTGTTGATCAATCCCAAATATCAGTTGCTATTCAAAATTCCTCTTTCAACACAGAAATGCTTTTAAACAAAGATAGCAGTGCACATTTGTATAAAAACCTTCCTCATTAAAATCAGAATAATTGGTCCAGTTTCATAAAAGAATATCCCTGAAGTACAATAGTGCAACTTCAGGGTTTAAGTCAGATACAAAACTTTACGACCCTTTCTAAATGCATGAAAGGGTCTATAAATACTACTAAGCTAAAAAAATATATGAAACAAAATCCTACTAAATTGGCATCAATAAATGCTATCTATCTCCTTGAGGGCGATCTGGTAGTCGGCGATGTGAATCATGACTCAGGCTGCTTGCCTTTAAACCTGAGTTGGATTATCACAAGCATTGGCTCCACTTTGGGTGGTCTGTTGAGGGGCAAGTTGAGTTGGGCAGCAAAGGTGGCACCCTGAATATCGGGTATGATATACCCGATAGCATCTGTGAGGCATTTTAAGGTGGCTCTCTGGCTGTGCGGCTTCACTAAGAAGAACCAATAGGCATCCCATGTTAAACTGTTGATTCCCGTGATTAACCTTCCATTTTTCTCCAGCTCTCGGTAGCATGAATGCTCCAACATCTTTTTCGTTGTTAATTGGCCTGGAGTACATTGGGAAATCATGTTAGACAAATAAAGAGTATTATTTACTAATTCAACCAAATTACTAGTGGTTGCCTTGCATCTTAAAGTCGCTCTTTCTACCTTCATTAACTGTGATTGCCATCCTGTGAATAATATTTCCTTGTGTGATTCTAGAATTCTTGGTAGGTTAGTTGCCTGGCCCTGATCGGAATCTTGCCATTCCAGAAAATTTGTTAATGTTTCTTCGGCCTGATCCAAATCTGTCCTTGTCTTTTCTACTTTTTCTCTTATGGATGCTACTAAGTCGCACAATGGCTCTGCCTGGGTAATTTGCTGACATAGGAGCTTAATTTGATTTATCAATGCTTTATTTAATTGTAGCGCCTCTGCTTTAAATTCATCTACCTCAGGGAGCTTTTTCATTTGCTCAATCTGAGTTGATAATTGAGCGATTTGCTCATCTTTGGATTTTATCATTCCCTCAGTTGATATTTTCAATTGCGCCAATGCTGCCGATAGCTCCTTTTGCTTTTGGATTGCGCTCTCATCAATCTTCTGTATCTCCTCCTGCAATTTCTTAGTCAGCTGATAATTATTTTGCTGTTGTACTAGCAATTCCTACTCTGCTTGCTCTGCCTTCTGCTGCGATTCCGATAATTGAGCCTGTAGCGAAATGATGTCTTGACCTTTCGCCTTTAATAGACTACTCACCTTCGATGCTTTATCTATGGTTGCCACTGAATATGATCTAGCGTATTGCGACAGCTTTGTCAAGTCATCGGAGGGATCAAATTCTTCCTTCCACACAACATTTCCCGTTACTGTTAATTCAGGGAATAAAGAAGATTGATCAGCCCTTCTTCTCTTCCTCTGTCGCTTTACAACAGCTTTATGCTTAGGGCTGTAGAATACATCCAAGGGAGGAATCTCTTCTATTTGCAAAATGATTTCACTCGATGGATCCTTAGGAATTATTTCTGTTTCCTTTTATTTGGGTGGGTCGTTGGTTTCGCCCGAAACCTGTTTTGATGTCGCTTCCTATGTGTCGTCCTCTTTTGAAACCTCATCATCTTTAGAGAATTCGAGGTTGCCGATGATTGAGTTGAATTACTGCCATTGCTGGAGCAAATTCAGATCAATCTGGGTATCATCATTAACTCTTGAACTGCTCTCTTCTTGAGTTTTCGCCTGGGTTTCTTCCTGTCGCTGCACATTTGCCTGGGTTTCTTCCTGCCTTTGGTTATGCACTTCCTCCTACTGCTCTGATGTAGTCGGAGGTTGCTTATTACTTTGCTGCTCAGGCTCGCTTGATTTTGTCGTTGTTGGAGTAGTCACTAACAGGTCTAGAGGCAGAGTTTGCAACCTCTGTTCTCTAATTATGTTAAATTCAACTAGCCTCTGATCGTTGTATTCATTTATGGCGAGCGATTTAACTTGATATAGCAACTCGACCAATGCAAAAAAATCCTCAAATCTGTCTTCTTTGTGCTCGAACTTGGCCAATTTGGCCTGGTCGAGCGCATTGTAGGTGATTTTCCTTGGATCGTATTGCTTGCTTGGCAGAGTGGCTAGAGTCAGCGAATTTATCTTCCCGACTTCCTTCTCTACATTTTTGATATCATGCAGAGTGTAAATACCAATTCGCAGGGGAAAGGAGGGCTATACATGCTTCTTTTCTTTTTTCAGGGTCTGAGTAAACCCATCGGCATTGATCTGATAGGCTACTTCCCTGGCAAGTAACTTATCAGGGATGTATAGAGGAAGCACATGGGGCTTGGCTTGACTGAAAAAAACTCTAATATAGGTGAACTTCTCTTCTCCAAACCAACTTGCCATGGTAGTTAAATCCACCCCTACTTGTTCAGAAATCTTCAGGGCAGGCTTATCAAAAATGGAATAATGAATAGGCAACATGAAACCGTTGCAGATTTGATACAAATGGTGTTTGTAGTTGGTCTTCCACAACTTTTGATGATATATGTGGATGGGTGTGGGATCTTGCGACGTCCATCTCCATCCGAGCACAGGAAATTCAAAATTAAAACATAAAATGTCTAATACATAGGCACTGTAGTAAAATGGCGGAATGAACCTCTCAATGACGCAATAATTAAATCTGAAATTAAGGATGGCAGTGGCTAACCTATCAGATAATATATCCGCCCAATCCATTATCTCGCCACTACATGCCGCCTCCATTAAGGGGACCATTTCTATGGTAAAATTGGCGGAATCATGTAATCCCCATAGTCTACACATCATAATCCCAGCATAGCAGTAAGGAGAACATAGAGAATCGATGGAGTACTTACCCGAGGATTCGTGCTTGTGCTTTCCTGGATTTTGTCTCCAGCCTCGAATTGGTTCAGACTCGGTCTCATTTTCTGCTTGGAACTTCTCCAAGAATGTCATGTTATACTTCTTCTCTTCTGCCGGTAAATGATACATTTTCCTTAAATCTTCGGCTTGAAAAGAACCGAAAATCCTCCCATCTATAGTGCTAAAAGTTCTATCGGTAATTGGGATCTCTTGAATCGCCCATCTTACCACATCCGTGTATGGGAGAATTTGCTCCCGGGACGCTATTCTGTGAAGAAAGGAATTGGCCAAGTCTTTTAGATTAGCCTCAGATTTGCTAGTACTGTCGCATGAGACTTGTATTCCCATCACCCTCGGCTCTTCGGCTTTAATCAAGTTATATGTTCCTTGCCAAGTAGCTTTGGTAAGTCCCAGGCACGTAGTGTCCGATATAAGCCCTTTCTTTTTACTGCATGGATCAATGACGGATTGCCCTGCGGCCGGTGAAGCGGAAGGCATTGTGGTCTTTTTGGACTTCTTTCCCATTCCACTCAAATCTGTCTCTACGGGAGAATTCTGCACTGAGAGAACGATAGGCGTAATACAGGAAATAATAACATGAATCGAATAGACTGATATATATATATATTATATATATATATATATATATATATATATATATATATATATATATAATATTATTTTATATATATTATATATATATATATATATATATATATATATAGATTATATATAATAGATATATATATATATATCTTGATAGATTCATGGTGATCGATTGACTTAAGACAACTTTGAATCAAATCTGTGAATAGATCGCAAGCTTGCTATTTTCATTAAATGGCCGTTAAGGCCTGTCAATCTCATTAATACCAGTCATTTCGGTTAATGGCTGAATGATTTATTTAAAGCATGCCTTGGGCAATTTGGCGGTTGAGCGCGGATGAGCGGCTTTTCGAAAGATAGTGCCTTAATTACGAATAAATCGTATTAAACTGCCTTTATGGTTTTACTTTGAAAACTGTGCTTTTTCCCTTTTCGCAATCGGGTGTCGGGAAAATCATAAGTCATTGTTTTGGTTTTATTTGGAATCCCTGATTGCCGATAGCAATATCACATCGCGTCGGGAGTAGTGAGTGGGGCGGTTAAGAATGTGTGCATGGTCAATTGTCAATTACCGATAGCGATATCGCATCGCATCGGGGCAAGAGGGACCTTATTTGCGTTTAGCGATTATCACCGATTGCCGATTGCCGATTACCGATATCGCATCGCATCGAAGCAAGGGGATTTAATTGCGTTCCTTCATTTCTTACCGATACCCGATAGCGATTTCGCATCGGAACAAATCAAAATGTCCTCAAGTTGTGTTCCCTTTGTCATTACGATATGCGATCTTGCGATCGCTTTATCGTAATGACAAAAGGTTAATCATTTTACGTTAAGGTTTTTCGATTGGTTTTATTGAAGAGGCCTTTTGGTAATGTTCTCTTTTATTTCTTTGGGCCTTTTAGAATAAAACTTAAATTAATACCAATTAAAAACAAAAATTAAAAAGGGACCCATTTCATATTATGGTTTTTGGAATAATAATGATATGAAATGGGGGGTTGTTGTAGGGCACAGCAATTGGCGATTCACGGGAAGAAACAGTTATCTCTGAAAAGTATAGAAATACTTATACTTTTTTGAAATAGAAATTTTATTAAAAGGAAAAATTCTAATATAACTAGGTATAGTTGCATTCCAAACAAAACAAAACTTTCTTTGCTAATTTCCTCTTTTGTTAAAAAATAGATACATTCTAGATTTAAATTGGCCTTTATTGGTTGATATTGATAAAACAGAAAACTTTTCCAAATCAGCTATTAAAATTAACTCCTTTGTCGTAAGTAGAGCCTTTGCTGCCAGCAAACGTCCATAGTTTCGGCAGGGATACCTTTTAACCATATCATTGTCTATTGTCCCATTCACCTTAGTTTATGATTAACAGAATGAATTCACAATATGTTTTTCACATTTTGTATTTCTTTTCTTTTTTCTGTTATTTTGTAAGATAAAAAGCCATTGCCCTGGTGTGGTGGCCAGTTAAGTGACAATGCCATTTAGTTGTAGTAATCTAACCGAACAAGCTGGCTCGTGATGAGACCCCTTGTCTTACAATTGAAGCCATTACCATGTTTTGGTATGCAGTACTGGTAATGTCGGCTAAACTATTTCCCTATGAACATGGTAAGCAGGCTTTTAATAATACCTCTTATCTTTTGTATCCAGTATTCTTGGAATTACATTATGAGTAATCACAAACTTGAGTAAGTGGGATAGACAATTTCTTCCTTAAGAGAAGATGGATGACAAGGTAAGAGTTGGAGATGCTGAAATTGGATTAGCTTCTATTTTGACATTGATAACCTTCTTGGGACCAATTTGAAAAATCTAAAAATATTTACAATATTTATAAACTTCGAGAGGGTTTCACTCGGATTGTATTGTAGTTCCAGAATGCAATTATATCTAATTTCCTAGAAATCATTCTTTTTGTTTAAGACTTCTATTTATTTAAAAGTAAATATCACACTACTTGTTTTGAGAAACTCTTTGAATATAGCAAAGGTAAAATAGAAGATACCTTACAGTTTTATTTTCTATTGCTGCTACAAATTACAAAAATGCTATTTAAGGAGAAGGGGTTACCTTCTCAACTGAAGAATTTCTTTAAGATAAGACCATTAACGGGGAGAGAATCTCTCAACCCTGATAAATCTTGTAGTATGAAGGTCAAATGGCCTATATTTTCACAGATCTGAAATGGTCCAAGCCACATCTTCTGAAACTTGGTGTGTTTTCCCTTATCTTCATGGGCTTTGTCCCATTTCAGGACTAAATCACTGACTTGAAATTGTTTGGAACCGGATGAAAGTGAATCAAATGATGACTTGATGATCTGTTGATGTTTCGCATGAATGATTTTGGCTTTTTCTCTTTCTTCTTCTAATTTTAGAACTTGGTCATGTCTAAGTTGTAAAGAAGAAGAAGGGCTTTCTTCAATAAATTGAACTAGGGCTAGATAAGGAAGGACGAGATTTGTTGGTAGCACTGCTTCTTTTCCATACACAAGTTTAAACGGAGAAGATCCTATAGAACTTTTTTTGCGTTATCCTATCAGCCCATAATGCAGATATCAAAGTTTGTGCCAATTCTTATGATTCTGTCGATGGTTTGCTTGATAATTTTAATAAGATTTTTGTTTGTAGATTTGGCCAAACCATTGCCTTGAGGATAATAGTTAGCAGAATATTTGAGTTTGAATCCTCTTTTAATTGCGAAATCAAACATAACATTGCCTGAAAAGTAAGATGTGTTATCAAAAACAAGAGCATTGGGGACACCAAACCTGGTAATGATGAATTGATCTATAAATTCAATAATGGCTTCAGAATTTGTTTTCTTTAAAGGAATCGCTTCAACCCACTTGGTAAAATAATCAGTAGCAGTAAGGATGTACTTATGATGTTTGGAATAATTTGGGGTAATCTCTCCAATAATGTCCAATCCCCATTGCTCAAATGGTTGTTCAATCTTGACCGGTTGCGGAGGGAAGGCTGATTTCTTTTGTCTTCCACTTGAAGTTTGGCAATTTCGGCATTTCCTTACATATTCATGAGCATCTCTAAACAGAGTGGGCCAATAATATCTAGCATGGATGGCTTTGTGAGCTGTTGTATCAGCTCTAAAGTGGCCTCCTGCTGGTCCATCATGTAATTCCTGCAAAACCTTTTATGCTTCAGGTTTTTCAAGGCATCTTAATAAAACTGAATCAAAAATTTGCCTAAAAAGCACATCATCAATAATGGTAAAAATTTTTGCTTTCAATCTTATGGCCCTTTTGTTTTTGTAGGACAGGTTGGGAGGTGCATATCCATTTTTTAAATAAAATATTAAATCAGCATATTGTGATTCAGAGTCAATGATACTTATCCGGTTGATTGTTTTAGATTGATCTATATCGCTTGATTCTGGAATCTTGGATGCTCCTACCAATAACCTGCAAAAACCTTGGCCTCTAACAATTTTTGCTGGCTTGATCTCTAGGTCATATTCTTGAAGTGTTGTTACCCAATTTGCCCTTTTTTCTCCCAATTCTCTTTGGATTAATAGTTGCCTTACTGAAGAGAAAGGAACTATAACCTTTGTATGGGCTTTTAAAAGGAAGGGTCTTTAATGTTTAACTGCTTTATATACAACAAAGGATTATTTTTCTACTTCGAAGTAGTTTAGTTTTGCACCTTGAAGATTTGAACTATAGAATGAAATAGGTGCTTCCAAATTGTGACTGTTGATCTGTGTAAGTACTGCAGCATAAGAGAAATCGGATGCGATGGTATACAATGTAAAATGATTAGAAAAATTTGGAGTATTTAGAGCGGGGGCATTGATTATTGATTGTTTAATTAATCCAAATGCTTCCTTTTCCGGCGATCCCCATTTAAAGACTGAATTTTTCTTAATCATAGTTTGAAGTGGCAAAATAATCTGAGAAAATTCTGGAACGAATCTCTTGACAAAATTGATTTGGCCTAAAACTGACTGCATGGATTTCTTATTGTGAGGAAAAGGGATTTCAGAGATTTCTTTAATCCTATCCGGATCGATATAAATGTCGTCTTTAGAAACAATAAAGCCTAGGAGCTTACATTGATCAAGAGCGAAAAAGGATTTCTTAGGGTTTAGAGAAATACCATATTTCTTACAGTGCTGAAAGATTTGATTCAAATCATGCAAGTGGTTGGATCTCTCTTTATAAAATACAGTGATGTCATCTAAATAGATGACTACTATTCTATTAAATAACCCTTTCAAAGTGATATCCATTGCTCTTTGAAAAGTGGCTCCAGCGTTAATAAGTCTGAAAGGCATTTTATGATATGCATACGTTCCCCACTTTGTTCTGAATGTTGTTTTGAGTCGGTCATCAGGATGGACCAAAATTTGGTTATATCCTGAAAAACCATCCAAAAAGGACATTAACTCTGAGCCTGCCACTGATTGGAGTATCTGCTCCATAATGGGTAATGGGAAGTTATCTTTTAAACTTGCCTTATTTAAATTTCTGAAATCAATACAAATCCTTATGTCGCCATTTTTCTTTCTGACTGGTACCATATTGGAGACCCAGTTTGAGTGTCGTACGGGAAAAATAATCTTAGCTTTCAAGAGTTTGTTGACTTCCGACTTTATTTGACCCTCTAAGTTTGGATGTATTTTTCTCAGCTTTTGTTGAATTGGTTTCTGTTTGGGAAGCATTGGAATAGTGTTCTGAATAATAGATGTGTCATATGTTTTTAGATCATCATATCTCCAAGTGAAAACATGTTTATTCTTTCGTAACAGACTAATAAATGCTCCCTTTTCCTCTATGGAAAGTCCTAATCCTAAATTAATTTTTTGAGGATTTTGTTCGGTGCCAAGGTTTATTAATTCAAACCTTAAGGTAGAGCTCTGGAGCTTTGTATTAGACACAGGTTTAAACCTGTCTTTAATATCGTAAAGGTCTTCAAGCTTCACCACACGCTTTTGGGATTGAGTTTTCCTCATTGTTTATCTCGCATGAATATCGTGCTCTGCTCCTCGATGATTTGATTATCTACGATTTTCGGGGTCAGAATTGTAAAAGTGTCATCATCATTGGTGGTTGAATACTCTCCAATTGCTTGCATTGTCAGGAATGGATGGTCTAAAAAGTAATTCTACTGAAAACCTATCTGGACTATAGTCTTCGGAAGGGAGCAGCTTGGAAGCGACATTGGCTAGCAAGTCGGCTGCCGAATTTTGCGATCTGGGAATGGAAGAAATATTGAATGCTAGAAAATGGGAAGTGAGCTCTTGTACTAGCGATTGATAATGCTTGAGATGGTTCGAAACACAATGAATTGTATTCCTTACCTGTTTAACAATAATCTCAGAGTCGCCAAAGACCTTTAAGTATTGGACTTTGAGGCCGATTTCTTTGTACAGTCCTTGGACTAATGCTTCATACTCAGCTGTGTTATTGGTGCATTCAAACTCTAATCTATAGGACAACAATGTTTTTTCTCCTTGCGGGCTAACCAAAATGCATCCTGCTCCTGATCCTTCATTAGACTTCGGTCTATCAAAATATAAAGACCAAAATAAAGAATTATCTACAATCTTTGTTACAAAATTTTCAGTAACATTAACACATTTAGACCTGTCGGTCTGTGAAAAATTTTCAATCTGCGATGCGAAATTGTTAACTGAGAAAGGAGATGGTTGGGCAATATAATTGTTGAAAAATGACTCAGAAGAATAATTTCCTAGGATATTGTTATTGAACGCGACTGGTTGATTTTCTTGTTCAAATTCTGTAACAGTGTGGGTCATATGTTTCTCCCGATCGATCTTTATTTGATTGGGCTTGTCCTTATAGGGGAGCCACATATGGGACCAATCGGTGGAGATATACCCATGGAGCTTTTCTGACCAATCCCTGCTTAAAATCAACCCATAGAATTCAGGTATATCGGCGACTAGGATATCAATCCTTTGGACTATTCATGGATCGGTCGATAACCTGACTGTTACAGAGTTTATTTCCCCTAAAACTTGAACCTTAGTCCTATCTAACTGCACAATGTGAATAGAAGATTTCTGGGGTTCTATATTCAGTTTAGAACAAACTGAAGCAGGCATTATATTAGATGATGCCCCAGAATCAATTAAGTAGATATGTAGATTTCGATTGTAAATTTCATATGTTAAGAGGAAAGGAGGGGTATGGGAATTTGATCTATCTCCAATCAGAATTGTGTCAGTTGCCTCAACTCTACCAGAAGGTGGTTGTCCTGAGTCGCTTGTAGCTTTAGTGGTGGGAAGAGGTGAAGAAGGAACATCATTAAGTTCTTTGAGAAGTAATTTTTGTTGATGTTTTAATTTACTAAGCTCAAACATGGTGATGTTTGCCTTAGTTTTCTTCATGTCATCGACAATATTATAATCCATCGAATCAGAAACTACCAATGTCTTGGATGATGAAGGTGTATTAGAGGATGGCGGCTGATTCTGAGATACTGTCGTAGCTGGCTTCCTTGCGGGTACCTTTTCCTTTGCAGTATTAGTACCGGAACTCCTTTTCTTTGGATTAGCCTGAACAGGTTCGGGAGTAGCTTTACTCCTTGTGGTGACAGGAAAGGCTTCTTGCTCAGCGTCAGTATCAGAATTAGGGAGTATAAAGTCCCACATCCCATGGCATTCAACTACTTCCTCTTCTTCTTCTTCGGATGGTGTAACTGTTTCTTCCTCTTCTTCTTCCTCAGGATCCGAATCTGCGTAAGATATGACATTTGGAGGCTTGGACTCGGGTTTCTTGAAATTCCTATACGGTTTCTTTGTTGACGACTCTGATACTTGCTTCTTAATCTCAACCATTTCGTTCGACATGGTTTTAAGGACTTTCTGAAGGCCCTCCATGTCATATGGATCCTTAGCGATCTTTTTCTTCGAGTCATCTTTAAAGGACACTTTTTTAGATTTCGTTCTTCCAGGGCAATTTTCTTTTCTAAGGCGATTACACTTTTTTGAACAGCGAGTGCTTCCTTCATGTTTTCGGCCAATGTAGGTTGTTTAGCCCTATCCACAAATATGGCTATGTTTGAAGGTAAGGCAGTGATATACCACTCGCTTCTAACTTGTTTGCTTGGCTTATCATCAATGGGGATTTTGTTCAAGAGTTTGTTGAATCGGGAGTTGAACTCCTTAATGGGTTCTCTTGACTCGATCCTTAAATTGGAAAGGTCATGGACGAGTGTAGCCAAGGATCTATCATCGCCGTATTTGGTGAGAAATTGTCTTGGAAGTATTTCCAACTTGTGATGGATCTAGAGGGCAAGGAAAAATACCAAGACCCTGCAGATCCTTGTAGTGTATAGGGAAACAATCTAACTACCACATCTTCTTCAGTCACTCCCTTCAAATTGACTGACAACATAAAATTATTTATGTGTTCTTCTGCTGACGTTCCAGCATCTGGATTGAACTTGGGTAGCCATTTTTCGGGGTAATCGGGTAATGGATGTAAAGGCGCAGGCATGGTGACTACACCAGGACTTCTCCATGGTCTTTGGGCTATTTTAGGAGTACCAGCGATTGCCTGTGGTGTTCCAGGTGCTTGAGGGGGAGGTGGAAGTACAGACTGAAAATGTTGTGATGTTTGAGATGAAATCCCTTAGTGAACAATGATATGTAGTGGTCAAGTGGGTGTTTGACTTTGCACAGGTGATGATGAAATGGAAGATGATGGGGAAAAGGTTTCGCTACTAGAACCTTTGGCGGAATTTTTAATCCTTTTCCTTTCAGGTAAAGGGAACTCAGGTGGTTCAATACCTAGTTTTTCGCTTTGGAGTCTGGTAAGGTGAGGAGGTAAGCGAAATTGTGAACTCTGACTGCCTTGTGATTCTTCAGATCTAGGAGGTGAAATTGAGAAGCCTTGAAGCTTCTGGATGATGGATTTAACTTCAGGGGACTCCAGACTTAAGTGTTCTGAAGTATGATGTAATTGAGTAGTAGTGGTTGATTCTTCTTCGTCTCGTCTGGATACTGGTGATTCAGAATGAAAACGAGATGTCCGAGGAGAGGTGGAGGGTGAATTACTCTTTTAATGGTTTGTAGGTGTTGGCTTACTTGCCATTCATAGTGGATGGCCCTCCTTCTAGCGCCAGAAATGTTGATGCCTCGAAAATCGCTGCAACAACATTGGGGGATAACCACCTGGTCCAGACCTTAGTACAACTTCTTTTCCGTTTGGGATGGTGGCTCCGACTGGATATAATGAGACCAATTTCCCGATAGTGAATAAAAGGGATGGATGAGTGATGAATAGTTTTCTTTAATGATAGGCGACTAGCTTATTCTATTGATAAAAATAGGAAAACTAATACTAATCCCGAGAATAACTTATTCATTTGAAATGCAGCGTTTAATAGTCCTTATCTATCTAACAGGCATATAGATGACTCTGTAAAATAAACAGAGATGTTCAATCATTAAAAGATTACTTCGTATGAATAGTCAAACGAAGCGATTAACACAAATTACTGCATTCACTATTTATATCATCGATATATATATACGATTGAAAGAAAAGCATGCTATAAACAACCAATAGTGGGATGCAGAAAGGATGCTATTAAAACACATATATATATAAGCGATAATAGCAAGAGTGATTAAATAACAATTCATCTAATAGGAACAAGTACAGATGCAGATAATAGTACCATGTGAGCTGCTGATCAATCCCAAATATCAATCGCTATTCAAAATTCCTCTTTCAACACAGAAATGCTTTTAAACAAAGACAGTAGTGCACATTTGTATAAAAACCTTCCTCATTAAAATCAGAATAATTGGTCCAGTTTCATAAAAGAATATCCCTGAAGTACAATAGTGCAACTTCAGGGTTTAAGTCAAATACAAAACTTTACGACCCTTTTTAAATGCATGAAAGGGTCTATAAATACTACTAAGCTAAAAAAATCTATGAAACAAAATCCTACTAAATTGGCATCAATAAATGCTATCTATCTCCTTGAGGGCAATCTGGAAGTCAGCGATGTGAATCATGACTCAGGCTACTTGCCTTTAAACCTGAGCTGGCTTATCGCAAGCATTGGCTCCACTTCAGGTGGTCTGTTGAGGCGCAAGCTGAGTTGGGCAGCAAAGGTGGCATCCTGAATATCGGGTATGATATACCCGATAGCATATGTGAGGCATTTTAAGGCGGCTCTCTGGCTGTGCGGCTTCACTAAGAAGAACCAATAGGCATCCCATGTTAAACTGTTGATTCCCACGATTAACCTTCCATTTTTCTCCAGCTCTGGGTAACATGAACGCTCCAACATCTTTGTCGCTGTTAATTGTCCTGGAGTACATTGGGAAATCATGTTAGACAAATAAAGAGTATTATTTACTAATTCAACCAAATTACTAGTGGTTGCCTTGCATCTTAAAGTCGCTCTTTCTGCCTTAATTAACTGTGATTGCCATTCTGTTAATAATATTTCCTTGTGTGATTCCAGAATTCTTGGTAGGTTAGTTGCCTAGCCCTAATCGGAATCTTGCCATTCTAGAAAATTTGTCAATGCTTCTTCGGCTTGATCCAAATATGTCCTTGCCTTTTCTACTTTTTCGCTTATGGATGCTACTAAGTCGCACAATGGCTCTGCCTGGGTAATTTTCTGACATAGGAGCTTAATTTGATTTATCAATGCTTTATTTAATTGTAGCGCCTCTGCTTTAAATTCATCTACCTGAGGGAGCTTTTTCATTTTCTCAATCTGAGTTGATAATTGAGTGATTTGCTCATCTTTGGATTTTATCATTCCCTCAGTTGATATTTTCAATTCCATCAATGCTGCCGATACCTCCTTTTGCTTTTAGATTGCGCTCTTGTCAATCCTCTGTTTCTCCTCATGCAATTGCTTAGTCAGCTGATAATTATTTTGCTGTTGTACTAGCAATTCCTGCTCTGCTTGCTCTGCCTTCTGCTGTGCTTCCAATAATTGAGCATGTAGCAAAAAGTTGTCTTGATCTTCCGCCTTTAATAGACTTCTCACCTCCGATGCTTTATCTATGGTTGTCACTGAATATGCTCCAGCATATTGTGATAGCTTTGTCAAGTCATCGGAGGGATCAAATTCTTCCTTCCACACAACATTGCCCGTTACTATTAATTCAGGGAATAAAGAAGAATGATCAGCCCTTCTTCTCTTCCTCTGTCGCTTTACAACAAATTTATGCTTAGGGATGTAGAATACATCCAAGGGAGGAATCTCTTCTATTTGCAAAATGATTTCGCCCGATGGATCCTTAGGAATTATTTCTGTTTCCTTTGATTTGGGCGAGTCGTTGGTTTCGCCCGAAACCTATTTTGATGTCACTTCCTATGTGTCGCCCTCTTTTGAAACCTCACCATCTTTAGAGAATTCTAGGTTGCCGATGATTGAGTTGAATTACTGCCATTGCTGGAGAAAATTCGGATCAATCTGGGTATCATCATTAACTCTTGAACTGCTCTCTTCTTGAGTTTTCACCTGGGTTTCTTCCTGTCGCTGCACATTTGCCTGGGTTTCTTCCTACCTCTGGTTATGCACTTCCTCCTACTGCTTTGATGTAGTAGGAGGTTGCTTATTACTTGGCTGCTCAGGCTTGCTTGATTTTGTCATTGTTGGAGTAGTCGCTAACAGGTCTAGAGGCAGAGTTTGCAACCTCTGTTCTCTAATTCTGTTAAATTCAGCTAGCCCCTGATCATTGTATTCATTTATGGCGAGTGATTTAACTTGATATAGTGACTTGGCCGATGTAAACAAATCCTCAAATCTGTCTTCTTTCTGCTCGAACTTGGCCAATTTTTCCTGGTCGAGCGCATTGTAGGCAATTTTCCTTGGATCTTATTGCCTGCCTGGCAGAGTGGCTAGAATGAGCGAATTTATCTTCTCGGCTTCCTTCTCTGCATGTTTGATATCATGAAGAGTGTAAATACCAATTCGCAGGGGAAAGGAGGGCCAGACATGCTTCTTTTCTTTTTTCAGGGTCTGAGTAACCCCATCGGCATTGATCTGATAGGATACTTCCCTGGCAAGTAATTTATCAGGGATGTATAGAGGAAGCACATGGGGCTTGGCTTGACTGCCAAAAACTCTAATATAGGTGAACTTCTCTTCTACAAACCAACTTTCCATGGCAGTTAAATCCACCCCTGCTTGTTCAGAAATCTTCGGGGTAGGCTTATCGAAAATGGAATAATGAATAGGCAACATGAAACTGTTGCAGATTTGATACAAATGGTGTTTGTAGTTGGTCTTCCACAACTTTTGATGATATATGTGGACGGGTGTGGGGTCTTGCGATGTCCACCTCCATTCGAGCATAGGAAATTCAGAATTAAAACATAAAATGTCTAATACATAGGCACTGTAGTAAAATGGCGGAATGAACCTCTCAGTGACGCGAGAATTAAATCTGAAATTAAGGATGGCAGTGGCTAACTTATCGGATAATATATCCGCCCAATCCATTATCTCTCCACTACATGCTGCCTCCATTAAGGGGACCATTTCTATTGTAAAATTAGCGGAATCATGTAATCCCCATAGTCTACACATCATAATCCCAGCATAGCAGTAAGAAGAACATAGAGAATCGACTGAGTACTTACTCGAGGATTCGTGCTTGTGCTTTGCTGGATTTTGTCTCCAGCCTCGAATTGGTTCGAACTCGGTCTCATTTTCTGCTCGGAACTTCTCCAGGAATGCGGTGTTATACTTCTTCTCTTCTGCCGGTAAATGATACATTTGCCTTAAATCTTTGGCTCGAAAATAACCGAAAATCCTCCCATCTATAGTGCTGAAAGTTCTATCACTAATTGGGATCTCCTGAATCGCCCATCTTACCACATCTGTGTATGGGAGAATTTTCTCCTGGGCCGCTATTCTGTGAATAAAGGAATTGGCCAAGTCTTTTAGATTAGCCTCAGATTTGCTAGTACTGTCACATGAGACTTCTATTCCCGTCACCCTCAGCTCTTCTGCTTCAATCAAGTTATATGTTCCTTGCCAAGTAGCTCTGGTAAGTCCCAGGCACGTAGTGTCCGATATAAGCCCTTTCTTTTTACTGCCTGGATCAACGACGGATTGCCCTGTGGTCAGTGAAGCGAAAGGCATTGTGGTCTTTTTGGACTTCTTTCCCATTCCACTCAAATCTGTCTCTGTGGGAGAATTCTCCACAGAGAGAACGATAGGCGTAATACAGGAAATAATAACATGAATCAAATAGACTGATATATATATATATATATATATATATATATTGATAAATTCATGGTAATCGATTGACTTAAGACAACTTCGAATCAAATCTGTGAATAGATCGCAAGCTTACTGTTTTCATTAAATGGCCGCTAAGGCCTGTCAATCTCATTAATACTAGTCATTTCGGTTAATGGCCGAATGATTTATTTGAAGCATGCCTTGGGCGATTTGGCGGTTGAGCGCGGATGAGCGGCTTTTCGAAAGATAGTGCCTTAATTACGAATAAATCATATTAAACTGCCTTTATGGTTTTACTTTGAAAACTGTGCTTTTGCCCTTTTCAGAATCGGGCATTGGGAAAATCATAAGTCATTGTTTTGGTTTTATTTGGAATCCCCGATCGCCGATAGCAATATCGCATCGTGTCGGGAGTAGCGAGTGGGGCGGTTAAGAATGTGTGCATGGTCAATTTTTGATTGCCGATAGCGATATCGCATCGCATCGGGGCAAGAGGGAGCTTATTTGCATTAACCATTATCGCCGATTGCCGATTGCCGATTACCGATATCGCATCGCATCGAAGCAAGGGGATTTAATTCCGTTCCTTCATTTCTTACCGATACCCGATAGCGATTTCGCATCGGAACAAATCAAAATGTCCTCAAGTTGTGTTCCCTTTGTCATTGCGATATGCGGTCTTGCGATCGCTTTATAGTAATGACAAAAGGTTAATCGTTTTACGTTAAGGGTTTTCGGTTGGTTTTATTGAAAAGGCCTTTTGGTAATGTTCTCTTTTATTTCTTCGGGCCTTTTAGAATAGAACTTAAATTAATTCCAATTAAAAACAAAAATTAAAAAGGGACCCATTTCATATTATGGTTTTTGGAATAATAATGATATGAGATGGGGGATTGTTGTAGGGCACAACAAGTTCCTGCTTCCACTTGGAGAATGATGATCTCTTACTCATCGCTGGTCGAAAATGCAGAGTCAAGTGTCAGAGGGGAAGCTTCTAGAAGATTCCATGATCTTCCACCTCGCATTTGTGTCCCTGCCATTTGTCCATTCCCAACCATCGCACCCTACAGAGGAGAAAATTAGTATGCATTGCACCCTATACACTGGGAAGGTGATATGCATCGCATCCTCTGCATTGAGCTTTCAGTATGGTCTAGTTTTGACCATTTATGAGCAGTTTTTAGTGGAGAACTTCTAAGAGATGATGTAATTAGTTGACCTTATTCCTTTATGCAGTGAAGCAACACTTTTAGGGAATTAGGAGCCCTCAATTTATGGAAATTTATGATTGGGGTTGAAGTGCCCAAAAATGTCTATAACAACTACCCCTAAAGCATGAGGTCGTTAATGTTTTTGATGTCGGGTGAATGCTTTACTATGAGGATCCGATGTTTTTCCGAGCTGGGAGATGACCTGTAATAAGATACAATACAATACATTATTTTGACAACATTTTTTTTATGATCTAGCTGAGGCGGGCATTCTCATGCTCAGCTTTATAAATTCATTTTCATGTACATAGGACAGAAAATCATCTGTGTGATAGACTGATGATATGGACACATCATCCTTTGATTTGGATGATCATCTGTTTGGAAATGATATACACTTGATGATTTTATATTCCTGAATATATCGTAGCCTGGATGGATGAAACTAGATTTGGGGTCTTCAAAACTTGTTCTATCTTCTCTCGGAGTACAAGTCGATCCATGTGAAAAAATGTTCTGGAGTCGAACATGGAAAGACATCACCTGATTACCAGCCAATGATGTAAGCTGTTAACAGGTGCGAGAGGAATCACCAATAATTACAATGACCCTCAAGGTACTACAATACAATTTACGTGGTGTGAAAAGGGACTTGGCGTCGAACAGCACGCAAAATCTCTTGGTCGAAGGTCATTGATGTAAACCTGTCGCCGAAAGTGAGAAACTTGCCATTGAGGCATGCAAGCTTCAAAGTACTGAAAGGGTTGTTCCTAAGTCAACTTCTTGGATAATGAGCTGATGTCGAAAAGAAGTGACCCATCATAGGAGGGCCTTAATGAATCCCACATGAATGACACGGAACGAAGCAAATGATTTTGGAGGTGAAAACAAACTGACGATACAGGGTTCAGGGTGGCGGTCATGAAGGAATGAAGCATGAATGTATTGCAGTGGGTGAGACTCAGGTGAACTGTCTGAATGACTTCTCTTGAACATATTGGCGACACTGACAATGGATTGGTAGTGTTAACCCCAGAGATGGATGGTGTGATGGACCAATGGTGAAGACTAGTGAATGGAACAACCCAACCCGGCATGGATGCGGAAGGAAAGTGTCATGTTCAAGAGCGACTTGCTACCAATAAAGTTTCTTCTTGTTTTCTTCCCAATCTTCCCCAGTCATTTCTAACCAGTACCTCTTTTTTTTTGTCAAGCTTGAGGAGAATAACATATGCTTGTTCTATAATCCACCCTTCAGGAAAACCTGTCACTATATTTTAGCGAGCCTAGCGATAATCAAACTCATTCTTGTCCTGTTGGATGAGTTTGTCGCTATTATTTTTAACGAGTTTAACGACAAAGATAACTTGGTCTCTTTCAATTTTAGAGAGTCTGAAAGAAACGGAAAGAAGACTCCGAAGATTATTTTTCGTTGTATAATCCCTTAATTCCGAAAAAGCGTAAAATAATACAAAAGGGATGAATTTTTTATAGTTTTAACGAGCCGAACAAGACAAGCGCTCGATATTTTTGTGTAATAATCCCTCAGGTCCAAAAAGATTAAAATCTAGAGGAGGGATAGCACTTCCGATGCCTTTTAATGAGCTGGAGAGGCCAATCGCTCAGTAATCTTTTCATATTTTACGAGTCAAGTGAAAAGAGCTTAAAGAAGACTCGTTTTCAAGGAACGCGTGATGGTTTTGGGTAGCAGCTGATTCCAGGTAAGATTTGGAATTTTCCAATCACGGTAGTTTCACAAGGATGGCTAGCAGAATCACTCTTTGCAGATGTTCCTCGAAGGGGTAAACAATCATATGGGGATGAATGATCGGCTAAA
Source organism: Pinus taeda (assembly GCA_000404065.3). Classification (NCBI taxonomy): domain Eukaryota; kingdom Viridiplantae; phylum Streptophyta; class Pinopsida; order Pinales; family Pinaceae; genus Pinus; species Pinus taeda. Next base: position 165,804 of record APFE031023499.1, on the reverse strand, counting down.
AATAGAGTGGAGGTGATGGCGAGAACACGACCAAGGCTCAAAAGCTAGCGATAAGGCATTCACAATGGTTATTTACTAGTTCATTTTTTAATGAGCTTAAACGCTGGGGGAAACATTTGCTCATGTCTTATGTTTATTTTTTAACGTGCTTGAACTATGCACTAAAATTGCTCGTGGAGGGTCTATTTTTTAATGATCTTGAACTCTACGACAACATTTCTCGTCAGTCATATGATAAGAATGTCTCATTCGAGATGCTATTTTGAAGTGGCTTACATCTCTCAAGCTTTGCCACGGATCCTTTCTTTATACAAGTTAGGAAATGACTATCCTTACAGGTTTAAAGGGTTAGAGGTCCTACAAATTTAAAAAATAAATAACCGCTCTTCACTTGCATGCGAAAAGGTTTGCATGCCCCCAAGTATAGCGAAAAATTTCCAGGTTACCAAGAAATTTCTATCCGCGTAGCATATAAAATGCTTCCTTGGCGATGTCTATCGAAACAGACAAAGGTGAATGGCACAGACGCATTCCACTCACATAACTTTAATGAAGGTATCTTATTCCAGCCTATTCCCATTTTCCTATAAGGACAGGTTCGCCAGACTAATCATATATCCCTCGCGGAAATCCACTCTATACCTAAGGTTTTCCTGTCGAAACAGACCAGGGTGCATGCCCCTTGGGTTTCAGTCACACCTTCCTGAATCACTCGCGCTCATCAGGTGGATGGACTGGAGACCGATGATACATTTCTTGCGTGAAAAGACCATTTAGGGATGGCATTTGACTATTTGCGATGTGTGAACCGGGGAATGACATTTGGTCCACAAGCTTGACCATTCTGCCTTCGTATGGAAAACACATTACTCTAAAGAGTGAGGAGACGATGGCTCCCATGCAATAAATATAGTCGCGTCCAAGGAGTAGATTATAATCTAAAGGTCCTTGAACTACCATAATGTTCATGTGAACATTTTTCCTTCTAAAAGTAATGGGCACATTTGGAAGGATCCCTAAAGATCGACTGGTCCCTTGTCGAAGCCTGTCAGATTTCTCATTTCAGGCAAAAGCGATGGCGAACCAAGCACTTTCCAAGAATTTGAGGAAAGGATACTGACAGAAACCCCTTCATCGATGATGGTACCAACCATGACCATTCTGTAAGCTTGTAAAATGATTCTGAATGGTACATTGGCTGGTAAACGAGGTCTGCCTGGTAGATTCCAGTCAAAGGAAACAACTAGGTTGCTTGGTGGTGGGACCGAATAGACGGTCGGATATGACTCTGATGAACTTCCTTCCTATGATAAAGGAACGATAGGACCGCCCCCAAGTTCATCAGAGTCTGTGTTGATGAAGAGAATTTGAACGATGTCGTTCTCTTTCTCCTCAGTGACGGTATCATTCGAATATGAACACTCTGAAGGCAAGACCGGGTCAACTGCCGTATCGACCCTTTGAATTTCATCTGGTATGGATTCAGAGGGTTCATTTTCAATGATAGACGCTTCAGCTGACCACAATGACGGGCCAACTGGATTTTCAACTTGTGGAGGACTTGGCAAGAGTTTTTTATATCCAGGAGGAAGTCGTAGCAGTGAAATCGGACGATCATCTAAAACTCTTTTAGCCTCGTCAAGGAAGGGACAACGGTGAACGGTGTGACTACCTTCATACAATTTACAAGGAAGTTTAGGATTCCTTCTTTGTCCATGTGCTTCACTTTCACTGGTTGATGGTGAGCATTCAACATGATCGCCAGAGGTCGATGCTACCAGATTGTGCAAACGAGGATACCAGTCCCTTAAGATCTGAGGGATGCAGGGACAATCTCGGTGATAGTGGTTTCCATTGCAAATGACACAAGGAGATTTAGGTTTTGACTGTGCAGTGTGAGGATTTTCATTAGACGACACTTGGTTGCTCCCTTTCAATTTTGGCTCATTTTTCTTCTTTTCCTTTTTCTCTTTTTGCTTCTTCTTCTTCTCAGTTACTTGACTTTTAGCTTTATCGGCTTTATCAAGAGAAGAGGAAGGAGGAGAGGGAGAATCAGATGAAGTAGAAGGTTGGGAGGCAATTCTAGTGTCGCTTATTTGCTTATTAGACTATTCAAGAATTACGGGATTATGAACGAGAGAGGTAGAGAAGAGCCAGACAGGCAAACCAATTGTCAATCCTGCAAGTGACAAAGTGGCCATATGGGGTGGACCAACATCTCCCCAAGAGGAGAAGGGACTAGGATTTCTTTCACGGGGAAATCCTTGGTTGGTAGACTCCATTTTCTCAACCTGAAGATCAACGGAGAATTTGTGACGTTATTCCGATTAAAATAAATTTTTAGACGCTTTGACACAACTTGTCTTTTCAATTTTAAAGAGTCAAGAAAAACAAAAGATGACTCTAGTCGCCTTCGATTTTTATTGAGCCTGAAGTGACAACTGCTCGGAGGACCTTTTCCTTTAAGGAGTCTGAAAAGGAGAAAAATGGACTTCTCTGGAGATCTAGGCAGAGAGGATTACCAAACCAATCGCAAAACTGCAGAATACTTTTTACGGTATGGCAGTCAATCTTCCTGCATGCTGTGTTCGGTGCATTGCGATCGATAGGGCGGTAGACATGGATTCCTAAGGATAAAGGATGCAGCCTATTGTGGTCTCCCAATATATACTCGACGGTACGTGGGAGCACAAGTCCGTACTAGCACTTGTTGTCTCATAGTGGAGGAATCACCGAACCAACACTGAAAGCAATAGTTACCAGGATTTACGATGCCCGAATATGTCTCTAGCCTAGACCTCTAGATGTTGTGCATTAGGTTCCAAAGCATTGTTAGATTCATTGAATTCATTTTAAGTTGATCTTTCCTAACATTTCTCCTTTCAGGTTCACCACATGATGTATATATAATTCCTAAAATGCAGTCTAAGATGATAAACAAATGCTTTATCTTATTTCAACATTGAAAATCCTAGCTACTAAAGAGAAGAAAGTCAAGAATCGTTTCTTCACAGAGCACAGAGCACACACTAAATGCATAGTCCTAAATCAAGCCAAGCAATCAAAATGCAAATGCACATGCATGTATTTGTTTTCAACTCTCTTAATGTGTGAATGACGTTAAGAAAGCTATGTGCAAAACTGAATTACTTTTAAAGCGACAGTACTCAACAAAATCCTTTTTTCAAAATGAAGTGAAAGCAAGAGAGACACTTTGCGATTTTGAAATAGAGATATCTTTTCGACACTTTAAAACTAATAATTCAAATCCTTAGTAACTGTATAATCGACTATCAAGAACAACGGGATTGCTTCCTAAAATTGAAAATGACAGCTACGACACTTTCAGATCTAGAGACAACAGCTTGACTATGCTACTTTTTTGCAAAAGAGAACTAAAAACGACACACAATACATAAAATATTTATAGTTCTTTGCACTAAGGAGGCGAAATAATGTAAGAGAAGGGGGTTTTCACAGAAGTACACTAACTACAGATAGCAAAACTCTTGAATAAGATTGAAAACAGTGAGAAAAATCTATAGTCGGAGGGTAAAGTTAACCCTCCCTGACCATCGCACCAGTTACACAATGAACTCAGTATGCAGCGCACCTATTGCACTCGGGAAGTGCGATGCATACAGACTGCCTTGAAGGTAGGGTGCGATGGTAGCAGTGCGAGATTTTGAATGGGATTTCACTCACAGTTTGCAATCTAGTTCAGGTGTTTAGGCTGAATAAGTAGAGGTCAGTGTATGTAAAACACAGGGGTGATCTAAGAGGTTACTAGAGCCACCACTTAGGGAAATATGATTGCTTACAGATCTATTGTTTAATTCATAAACAAAACCCAGAGATAGACTAAAGCAGCATTGATCTACTTTGCATTTGTGTAAAAAATGCAGTTTGAAGGCTAGCTGGCTTGACTTCAGGCTCCATCTGAATGTTTATAAAAGCAACAAGGATAGATAGGCTAACAAGTAATCTATTCGGTCCCTAGCGGAATCGCCATTTTGTTATCCGGGAATAGTGTCCACTCGGATGCTGCTATTCCCACTAAGATGGGTGGCTATCTTTGAAACAAACAATCAAAGTCTACTATTATTTCCTTTTATGAAAATAGACGAGAGAAGAACCAAGAGGACCAACCTGAGTCTTGCGCTTGATTTCCTCTCCTTCTTGATAGAGCTTCGCCGCTTCTTCTTTATCTGCCTAGCTTCAAAAGAACCTGTGGAATCACAGCAACATATTACTATCCAAGAAACAAGCATATAAATTCATAAATAATACAGGATCAGATGTGTATTAACCATATACATGCATATATAAACAAGTACACAAGAATATGGAAGGAAATAAGAATAGCTTTATTTAGATGAAAAGTAGAAAGAGGATCACAACCATGTGCTCTGACCCAGCATCATCCTCTAGCCAAGAAGCCCTTCTTCACCTCAAGCAAAGCTAGATCACCCAACACTGTGAATGTACACCAAAAAACCAACAACACTTCTCTATAATATGCAAAATTACATCCTCTGGCTCTCGATGTGGGATCCATATATAGATGATTATAGAGAGGTGAGTCATCTTCTGGGATCTTTATTAGTGTCCTCTCTCTGATAGTTACTACTTCCACTTGGAGAATGATGATCTCTTACTCATCCCTGGTCGAAAATAGAGAGGCAAGAGTCAGAGGGGAAGCTTCTAGAAGATTCCATGATCTTCCACCTTGCATTTTTGTCCCTTCCATTTGTCCATTCCCGACCATCGCACCCTACAGAGGAGCAAATCAGTATGCATTGCATCTTGTACACTAGGAAGGTGATATGCATCGCACCCTCTACATTGAGCTTTCAGTATGGTCCAGTTTTGACCATTTATGAGCAGTTTTCAGTGGAGAACTTCTGGGAGATGATGTAATCAGCTGACCTTTTTCCTTTAGGCATTGAAGAACCACCTTTAGGGACTTAGGAGCCCTCAATTTAGGGACATTTGTGATCGGGGTTGAAGTGCCCAAAAATGTCTATAACATGTAGGTACTCTCCAAGCGGGTTAAGTATGGGGAGGAGTTGCAAGCTCTATCAAGGGGAAGAGAGACCGAGCAAGGGATTAAGCGAAAGTTCCTAGTTGGTTCCATTGTCTTTCTTTTATCTGTTATACATAGAAGAAATCGTGAATTGCTTTAAACTGTTGTTTCTAGGATAGCTTCCATCCCTAGAGGGTTAGTCATTCGAAAAGACACTAGTTCTCCTAGAAACAAATTGGCGACTCCCCTGGGGACGGAATAGATGTTTGTTTGTTGTTATTGTTTGTTTTATAAACTATAGACAGGGCCTGAAGATAGCCAGGTAGCCTTCAAACTAATTTTTCTCTACAATTGCATAGTAGATGAATGTTACTTCAGTTAATCTCTAGTTTAGTTTATAAATTAAAATTTTGACTTACAAGAATTCTATATGCCCTTTTGGTAGCTCACTAACCTCTCAAGGCATTCCTTAATACTTTTCTCTTTACTGTCCATCATAGCTCAACTTAACTCACTGAAAACAGTTACACACCTGAGCCAAAACCCACTTCAGTTGTGCTCCCTGGCCCATCCCACTATCTGTCACTGTAACCCAGTATGCATCGCACCTCCTGAGTGTGTAAAGTGTGATGCATCCCTGTTTCTGTGAAGCCCAGGTGCGATGACTGATTGAGCCTTTTTCCATTCTAGAAATTGGGAGTTTTGACCTTCTTTTCAATTTTCTTTAGTTTTTTTTGCTGCTTATGAACAATACCTCATTACTGAAGCCTATTTACATCACATAGACTAGCTTCCATTAGATTAGGATTAGTGAATTTTTTTATTTATTTGTTCATCATTTACAGTCCTTTGTCGAAAAGTTGCTTAAATCGATAGGTTTCTTTGATACAAAAAGTGTCGTAACTATCGTTTTGAGTTGAAAAGAGAAGTGTCATGAATTCTTCCTTCCCTAGATAATCGATTGTACTTTTCATCATGTATCTTGTTTTATTTGTTTAAATTCAAAATGTCAAAAGCATTTTCATTCAATACCGAAAAGTGTTGTTTAGTCTTCCTTTCTCTTTTGAAAAAGAAATTGTCAAAAATTTCGCTTTGAGTAAAATATTTCAGATCTTTGCTACATTTAGTTTCCCTTTTTTGGCATTTTTCACATTAAGGGAAATGAAAACAAATACATGCATTTGCATTTAGAATTTTTTAGTTTGTGTGTGAAAAATGATTTAGGAGAATGCACCAGCGTGTGCTCTTTGCTCTTTGTTTGAAAGAATTGTAATCTTCTTTCCCTAGTAGCTAGGAATTTCATTGCTCAAAATAAACAAAGATTGTTTATCATTGTAGACTACATTTTAGGAATTTCAAAATCAACATCACGTGGTGAACCATTCAAATGCAAACTTTAAACAAGATCAACTTTAAAATAAATTTCAATGAACCTAACAAGGCTTTGGAACATAATGCAACACATCTAGAGGTCTAGGCTAGAGGCTTGTTCTGACGTCATTAAAACTACTAACTATCACTTTCATTGAAGGTTGGGTGATTCCTCCTCCTTGATACGACAAGTGATAGTACGGACTTGTGCTCCCCGTACCATCACGTATATATTGGGAGACCACAATAGGCTTATATCATTTATCCATAGGAAGCCGAGTCTACCGCCTTATTGATCGTAATGCACTGAACACAACATTCGGGAAGATTGACTGACGTACATAAGTCCTTGGTAATTTCTCTTTATTTTATCGCTAAGGTGTATATTGTAGTTTTGTGATTGGTTTGGTAATCCCTCTATCTAGGTTTTCTAGAGTAGTCACTTTCATTCCTTTTGGACTCTTTAGAAGAAAAAGGTCCATCTAAGCACCTATTACTTCAGCCTCATTAAAAATTGAAGGGGACTAAAGTCATCTTTAGATTTTTCTTGACTCTTAAAAACTGAAAAAGAAAAGTTGTACCAAAGCATCATTAAAATTAATTGAATTTGGAATAACATCCATGTTCCTTAGTTGATCTTAGGTTGAGACATATGGAGACGAATCCAGAGTACACTGATTAAGGAATCCCTCTTGAGGGGAATCCTAGTCTTTTTCCTTCTTAAGGAAATATTGGTGCTCCTTATATCGCTACATTGTCCCTTCCGGTAATTACCATTGGCCTGGAAATATGGCTGTTTTCAGCCTCCTTGGTTCAAAATGTCGAGACATCTCTGAAATCAAGTACACCTCCAACTGGACAAAATCAACCTCCAGTTGATCCTAAAGTTGACCCTTTGCCTTCTTCCCCGTTTGTTTCTTCCTCCCCTTCTTCCTCTTCGCTTGCCAAAAGTATTAGTACTAGAAACCAAGTGGCTAAGAAGAAGAAGAAGAAGAAGCCAATTCAGCAAGGGGAAACCGAGAAACCATTGCTCTGAATGCAACATCTGATGAAAATCCATCCATTAAGCCTCACAAAGTCAAATATCCATGCATAGTTTGTGCGGGAGACCATTTCCATCGGAATTGTCCTTATTTTCCTCGGATCTAGAAAGAATGGTCTTCCTATTCACACCATCCTATATCATCAACCTCTAGAGATCATGCTGGTAACGCACCATCAACTACTGATAGTAAAGTTCATAGGTAGAAGGGAAAAGTCAGGCTTCCATGTAGGTTATGTAAAGGTATACACCACTTTCACCTTTGTCCCTATTTGGATGAAGCCAAAAGAGTGTTGGATAACCATCCCGCTTCATCGCAATGACTTCCATCTAGTTACAGGAAACTTTCCCTTAATCCTTCACTAGGTAACGAACCGACTAACTTAAATCAACCGTCAATCGAAACCACTCTCTCTGAAAGTGAATCCTATTATTCTATGCCCGACCAAAATCAACAGGATGAGGTAGCAGTTGACCCAATTTCGCCTTCAGCTAATTGTACCTTTCCTGAAGAGAGTGAAAATGATACAACTAAAGTTATTTTTGTTTCCTTAGATTCAAATTAGCTTAGGGGCATTCCACTTATTCCATCAAGACAGGAGGAAAATCCTCCATTTATCGTAACTCAAGGGGTTAATTCTCTTATTTATACAATACCCCCTCCAAGTAGTCTAGTCACTTCCTTTGATTGGAATCAACTGGCAGGATCCTACCTTCCTTCTTATGTGCCTTTCCAGAACATAGTACAAGTTTGCAATATGATTGTACCTGGCACTATTATAGATGAAGGTGCATTAGTGAGTATCCTTTCCTCAACTACTTGGCAAGCACTCAGTTCACCACTGCTTGTGCCTGTTACACAGAATCTTTTGGACTTTAACAAAGGAACAAATTGACCGTTAGGGATCCTTCCTCAGTTACCTATCACTTTGGGAGAAAAAACCATTTATCTGAATGTGATGGTAGTCCCAATACCTTTAGATTACAATTTACTTCTTGGATGTGACTATGTTTATTGCATGGGAGCTATTGTTTCAACACTCTTTTGAGTGATTTGTTTCCCGTATGATGATAGGATTGTCACCATTGACTAGCTTTCATTTCCTAGTCCAAATATAGCTTCTAGTCAACCATCATCCCTAAATAGTCCATTTATACCAATGGTATCCTCCCCACCACGGGTTAATTATGTGGCAACCTGTTCCATACCTACATCGACTAACGATCATTTCAGTGATGTTATACATTATGTACTAGGGGCATTGGAACCAGATCTTTCCTTCATGACCACTTATGAGTTGTGATCAAAGGAGGCCAAGGATAGTTTGTTGTCTTGTGTCAACCTCGTTAAATAATGAAACAAGGAATCTGAGCAGATTTCCTTGTCTTGTGTCAAGCTGATTAAAAAAATGAAACAAGGACCCCTGGAGAAAAGTTCCAAGTCAAGTCTCTGTTTAGATCTCGTAAAATCCCAGTCGAGTCTTTTACTTGATCTCATAAAAGAACCTTCATTCCATCCACCTGATAGCCATCAATAGTCTGGTGAATGTAATGAAGCTTGGGGGCATGCACCTAGTTGTAAAGATAACTTTCCTTGTAGGTTATGTGATTGGTTTGTCACACTGGTCTATCACACCATTCACCTTTGTCTATTCTGGATGAAGCCGTCCTGCTTCACCATAGTGACTTCCATCTGGTTACAAGAGACTCTCCCTTTCATCATGCTGGGGGCATGCAACCCCCTTTTCCAAGCAGAGTTTGGTCGTTTCAAGCTTGTAAAAACATGAAACCAAATCCAAGCATAGTTTCCCCATGGTTCAAGCTTGTCAAAAAATGAACCCACCTTCAGTAATTAACCTTTGGGATTGTCATTTTATTAGCCTTTTGAGCCTTGGTTGTGTACCTCTCATCACCTCCATTCTTTTAGCCGATCAAATGCTTCTACTTGTTTGTTTACCCTTTTTGAGGAATAGTTGCGATGAGTGGTCTTGTTAGCCAACCTCTTCACAGAAATCACCATGTTTTGAGAAGTTCCAAGCTTACCCGGAACCATTCACTACCCTAGACACCACTCGTTCCTCAAAATCGAGTCTCCTTTAAACCCTTTTCAAACTCATTAAATATGAAAATATTGTCGAGCAATTGGCCTTTCCAACTTGTTAAGGTGCTTGGAAATGTCATTCGTCCTGTATATTTTAATATTTTTCAGACCTGAGGGATTATCTCACAAAAACGTTTGAGCACTTGTCTTTTTCAGCTCTTTAAAGTGATCAAAAAATTCATCCCTTTTATATTATTTTATCCTTTTTCAGACCTACGGGATTATTTTACAAAAAAAAACTACTGGAGTTTCTTTTTCGTCCCTTTTCAAACTCTCTAAACATGAAAAGGACCGAGTTATCCTTGTCATTAAACTCATTAAAACAATAGTGACAAACTTGTCCATTCCAGACAATACCGAGTTTCACTGTCGCTAGACTCGTTAAAACATAGCGACAGGTTTTCCCCAAGGGAAAATCATAGAACAAGCATATGTTATCCTCCTCAAGCTTGACAAAAATAAAGAGGTACTAGTCAGCAATGACTGGGGAAAAAGGGAAAAAAACTTGAAGAACTTATGGTAGTAGGTTGCTCTTGAACATGACACTTTCACACCATCATCATTATTGAGTTGGGTTGGGTTATTCCGTTCACCAGTCATCTCACCATTGGTCTTTCACACCAACCATATTTTGGGGTTAACACTACCAATCCATCTCAGTGTCGCTGACATGTTCAAGAGAAGTTATTCAATTGAGAAACCACAATCCAGTTAATGTCTCATCCACTACAATACCTCCAGCCTTCATATTTTCATGACCACCATCCCTGAACCTTGTGTCGTCAGATCATTTTCACCTCCAGAAAATCATTTGCTTCGTTTCATGTTGTAGATGTGGAATATATCAAGGCCCTCCTATGATGAGTCACTTCTTGTCAACATCAGCTTATTATCCAAGAAGTTGACTTAGAAACACCCCTTTCAGTGCTTTGAAGCTTGCATTCCTCAATGGCAAGTTTCTCACTTCTGGTGACAGGTTAACATCAATGGTCTTCAACCAAAATATTTTGTGTGGTATTCAACATCGGATCATATATTCACACTACATGAATTGTATTGTAGTACCTTGAGGGTCATTATCATTATTGGTGATTCCTCTCATGCCTGTTAGCAGCTCACATTATTGGCTGGTAATCAGGTGATGTCTTTCCATGTTCGACTTCAGAACATGTCTTCACATGGATCGACTTGTACATCGGGTGAAGATTGAATGAGTTTGAAGACCTCGAATCTAGTTCCATCCATCTGAGCTACAATATATTCAGGGATATAAAAACATAAAATGTACAGAGTCACTACACAGATGGTCATATGAACCAGGGATGATGACTCTACATCTGAATAATCATCAATCTGCATCTACAGACGACTATCTTATCTATGTACATGAAATGAATTTATAAAGCTGAGCATGGGAATGTTTGCCTCAGCTAAGATCATGAAAATTATATTATGATGATGCATTGTATTGTAACTTATGCAAGTCACCTTCCAGTTCAAAACCATGGATCCGCATGATAAAGCATTTCACCCGACATCAAGATTTACGACTTCATGCTTTAGGGGGCAACTGTTATAGACATATTTGGGCACTTCAACCCCAAACTTATATGTCGATAAACTAGGGCTTATCAACCCCTAAAAGATTTTTTTCATACCCTAAAAGAACATGGTCATCCGATTACATCATTCCCCAAAGGTTCCACCTGAGAAACCATCCATAAATGGCCTAAACTAAACCACTGACTACTACACTGGCTAGGTGTGATGCATAGTGAGTGGTACACTACCCAGGTGCGATGCATACTGATTAGGCCTTCTATAGGGTGCGATGGGTGAGGATGGACAAATGTCCGAGAGTTTGCTAGGTGGTTGCTCATGGAATCTTCTAGAAACTTCTCCAATGACACTTACCTCTTTGAATTTGCCTAGGGATGAGTAAGAGATCTAAGAAATCTCCAAGTGGAACCAACTGTAACAAGTGGAATGACACTAATCAAAAACTAGAGATGACTCACACCCCTGCACACATCTATAAATGGATCCCTCATCTAAGTCATCTGGGGACTGGAATATTGTGAATTGTAAGGAAGCGTTGATGGTTTGTATTTGAGGAGAGAGCATTGTATTGTTGGTGTGATCTTGCTATTTCATGAGGTGAAGAGGGATTGATGCTGGGAGGATGATGCTGGATCAGACAACTGGGTTGTAATTCTCCCTTCTATTTAATAAAGTTCTTCAAGTTTTCTTCCATATAATTGTGCAATTGTGAATGTTATCATTTGTAAATGTTATTATATGTTCATTATATATCTCATTCTGTAATGCTTATGTAGTAATAGATCAATATGCTTTGACGATTCTTTGTTACTGTGTTTCTGTAGGTACTCTCCAAGCGGGTTAAGTATGGGGAGGAGTTGCAAGCTCTATCAAGGGGGAGAGAGATCAAGGAAGGGATTAAGCGAAAGTTACAGGTTGGTTCCATTGTCTTTATTTTATCTGTTATACATAGAAAAAATCGTGAATTGCTTTAAACTGTTGTTTCTAGGGTAGCTGCCAAACCTAGAGGGCTAGTCATTCGAAAAGACACTAGTTTTTCTAGAAACATCAACCTAACCTTGAGTCCTACTACAGGTTTATTGAAGGGCACAGGGTCATTCCATAAAAATTTGTCATCCCATTATTCTTTGAGCTCGAGAAAGAAATATCAAGAACACATAGATGGATGCAGATTTCCAAGTCCAAGGGAGTGGAGGACATAAGCCACATGGATAAAAAGCTTAAGGATATGGGCAGAGAACTGAGTAGCTTGAGGGATAGAGAGGCCATAATGAAAGCTCAGTTGGAGGCAGAAAATGCATGGTTGAAAAGACAACTACAAGAAAGAGAGAATAAATTGGCATCCATTGCTAGTCTATCCTTAGGTGCATTCTAGTACAGGATGTCAGCTAAGTCCTATGCATTATACCTTAAGGAATAGTGGTTGGAATTCAAAATCAAGACCCTAGCACAGAGAGGTACTATGCCATTCCAAGATTATAAACAGTTCATTAGTATTTGTGATCAAAGGACACAGGAGGATAGGGATAAGATGTCTAAGTTCTACCAACATACTTAGCCTTGACAGATCTAAATGTATGGGACCCTAATGCAAAAATAGGGGATTTATAGTTGATGGTTTTGGCATCATGGATGAACCATGAGGAAGCAAGGGCTATAGAAATGAAGAAGATAATTGCAAGGGAATGAACAAAGCCTCTCATGATATGCATTGAGCAGTCAAATCCAATGGTTGTCATCAGCAAACATAATTTAATTGCAAATGATCCTCAACTTGCACCCAGGTATCTTGTTGTCCAAGACAGAAATTACACATTTTGAGGATATGTTCAAGTTGCTAGGGGATAAAAGCATGCAATATTGTTAAAGGAGATGGAATAATTTCCCATACAATTTGAAAATTAGAGAGTACCATTCTCCTCAAAGAATGAGAGAAGCACTGAATAGGACACCGATGTACAAGCAAACTCTCCAAAGACACAAAGTCTATTGGATTGGCTTGAAACTCAGTTCATTACTGCTCTTAGATATGTTAGAAGGAAGGAAGGAAGAGGAAGAAAGAAAGCAGTGGGAGGAGATAGAAAGAAAGGTAGGATTCTACGCACAAGAAGGGGAAACTACAACAGAAGCATGGGATGTTAGGGAAGCCACTAGAGCTATGAAAGACATGGATATTGATTGAGTTTCTTAAAGGATGAGAAACACTTTCAGTAGGAGGGTGATGATGAGCCTCATCATTGGGTAACTATATGGACCTTAATTCACCTCCTAGCTTAGTCAAATCAACACTTCTGACAATTTATTACATATTTTGATTATATTTTGTTTAATGAGATGAGTCAAAGTGAGATATTATGGCTAGTGGACTAATGTGCATTGAATACAGGTTTGTGAGAGAAAATCAGTGAATTTTGGTAAGATTAGGGGATGAAACTCGAATGGAACAAGGAAGAGAGATTGTAGGATGTAAATCCTCCTCATTTAACTCCTCCCTCATTCGAATATTCCTCCATCAATCACTCTATATCAGAGTACGATCAGCCAAGTCATGGAGATCAAAAGGCAGCCGAGCAAGTGACGATCAAAGAGTTAGTTTATCTCAAGTTTGGGAGCCGACCCTCCCTAGATTTAAGGAATTCGTTGGAGACTTCAGTTGTATAAATAAAGAGGCCTAGAGCCTCATTAGGATTCGAATTTTTGTTGTAAAAACACTAGTCAATTTTAAGTTCAAGACTTGTGGAAGACATTGCTATGTAATTTTCTGTTTTGATAATGAGAATGAGCATTTTCTTAATCCAACATTGAGTTAACTCATAGGGCTTAAGCTCTTGGGTAAGGGCCCAACCCTAGCAGCAAAGACTCTTCTTCTTATATGTATGTTTAGATTGATTTCATAGTTGAATTGTCTTTAGAAATATTTCATTGCAAGTAGTGTAGATTTGACTAGTTTGCTTATTAGTTTTCTTCCATTTGTGCTTTACTTCACTAGTAGTTTAGAAGAGATAAAGGAACATCAAAAGTTTTCAATAGGTGTTTTGGCCTCACTTCTTCCTTCAGGGACCATGATTTGAGGAAAGAAGTCATATGCAGCCCCAAAAATACAGAATTCTACTTTCTCTTAGAATTTAGGGTTTCCTGTACTTATGCCTGCATTTGATCAGTTTGCAAGAGTAGGATTTAGTTATTATTTCTTCCATATTCAGTCTTACATTAGATCTCATCAATGATTCCATCTTATTCTTCAATTTTTCTTCATACATGAAGTAGACAGTGAGCTCACTAAACTTTGTTTTTTAAGATCATCAAAATTCTTCTTGTTTACATGATTTTTACGTAAATGTCAATGTTTGATGCAATGAAGGTGTTTCAAAAGTACAGAGATATCTCATAGTCAACAACCTAATTCAAAATTCATCCATCCATGATCATTCCTTTCTTTCACTTACACCCTCACCAATGCTAGAGATGGCTTGCTCGTTTTTGCATCGCATAGCCACTTGGCCGAAGATAATCCCTTATACTAACATGGTAAAATGGGTTATCGATGAAGCAGACATCTAAAATAGAGAATTCAAGGTGAGAAGCCATGGGGTCATCAGATATTTTAACCCAAACAACTTACGGCTTATGTAGCACCTACTAGAGCCACAGGTCATTTACAACATGTAATTCATAGAGAAGTTTGTTAAAGAGAACAGCGACCCAGGAGATTGCACACACACCTGGTTGAATAATGAAGAGAAAATCAAGAAAGGCAAAGATGGTATGTACACTACTGCATCTATTTGTCCCCCTTATAATTTTACTGCGACTATGTTATGTAGACTATTTGGCAGACCTAATAATACCAAGTACTCACCAATGTGGTTGTCATTAATAGACGCAGTCGTTAATGAAACTATCATGAATTGGGCCCAAATCTTGTCAAATAATTTAGCAAAAACAATTATCGAGTATAGAAGGAGAAGAAGTATTGCTTCAAGGGTTTACCCTCCATTTTTTATGAGTGCCTATGTTATGGATGTTATTTGTTTTAGTTCAAATTCCCCATTATGGAATGGAAATGGACTGTTCGAAACCTACTTCCCATTCATGTGTACCACAAGGTCATGTGGGAATCCAATTTTCAGCCACATTTTTTCAAGATTTGCCATGGAGTTATGCTCCCTATTTACAATTGGCTTTATAATCAATACACCCCCAGGTTTTCCCAAGAAGCTGAAGTTGACATCCTCCGAGTGGCCAAATGGATCATGGAGGAAACATTTACATATATCAGATTTTTAGGCAACATCACCTCCCCCCACATCCTCCCATACATGTTCCAAATAAATTTATGGCTAGGGAGATAGCCTATCAGACAACTAGTGAGGGAGGAATGAGACATACACTGAAAGAGTCAAAGAAGGCCATTTGGCCTGCATTCCCTATATAGTGTGGAGCATTTGCACTACTCGACATGGGACACACATTCAAAGAAGCAAAGAACATGCTATCTCTGAAACTACCCAAATTCCCTGGATGGTAGTAAGACCCGTTTAGCACTATCAAGAATTTCACAACTCTGATGAAAATAAAAGTATTCGCTAATGAGGAGGATGTTTTTGATGATATGTTTTTGTAGAAAAACACCTTTCCAGAGGGGAAACATATGGCACAACTACTTTTTGACCAAGAATATCTGGAAAAGTTTTACAGTTATAAAGAAATAAGGCTGGAAATAGTCCCATTGGACCAATTATTAATTGAACCAATAAGGGAGCCTACTCCTCGTGTGACTATAGAAGGTGAATCCAAAGAAAATTCCAAATCCAATTCTAGGGCAAAGTCTCAAGAATCACAAAATGGTAAAAGCAGAAGTGTTAGAAAATTATATATTACGGAGCAATGGAACACATAAAATATTGCAGAAATATAAACATAGAAAACACATAAAACAAGAGAGACACAGATATACATGTTTCACCCAGTTTGGCTACGTCCACCCCGAACAGCTAGTCCTTCCTTTCTATTATCCAGCAAAATGAAGAGACACAACCTACAACAGATCCGCTGTAATATCCTTTGTTTTCTCTCGCAGTCTCACCTCTCTACTTCTCGCTCGGAGAATACACATCTATATTACACAGCCTCAATACAATGCCCTCATATGAAGAGAGGGGTTGCCTTCTAGGGAAAAAAAAACCCTAAACTAAACATAAGTTATACCATCAGATCATTTGCCTAATGAACGACCTAGATTGACTAGAAATTACTATACTTTTACAAGGCAATTTTACATCTATTTTTAACTTTGTGGGCACTGCCCCCGAACCTCCGCCAGGGAACGGTTGGCCACCGAACCCCTGTGGGGGGGACAAGTCCCCCCCACGTGGAGTGGTGTACAAACTTCCTGGGGTATACATGTGGCTGAAACAAAGACCTCTGAACAATTATGCTCCACATCCAGCAATCTCCCACTTGGAGAATGATTGTAGCAACTCCACGACTGCTTCATTTGCTGGACAATGACTCCTCTTTGGACCTGGTTGTTTCTCATCTTCATCATCATCCTTGAAGGCCAATTGAAACTGAGCATATTCTTAGTTTCTCCCTGGTTACAAATTTTGTTAGCATATCTGCAGGATTTTGGCTAGTGTGTATCTTCTCCAGCTTCAACTCTCCATCTTCCAACACTAATCGTATGAAATGGTACTTGAGCTGTATGTGTTTAGTCTTGGAATGAAATGCTAAGTTCTTTGTAAGATGAATGGCACTTTGGCTATCACTGTATAATGTGCCCATATCATGCTCCTTACCCAATTCACCCATAAACCTTTGTAACCAAATCATTTCTTTACTAGCCTCTGTAGCAGCAACATATTTTGCTTCTGTTGTTGAAAGTGCAACAACACTTTGGATTTTTGAAACCGAACTGACAGTTGTTCCACCTATAGTAAATGCATATCCTATAGTGCTCCTCCTGTTATCTCTATCACCTGCCATATCTACATTAACATATCCCTGTAGAGAAATGTTTGAACCACCAAAGCATAATGCTTGATTTGTGGTACCTTTCAAATATCTGAGAATCCATTTCATTGCCATATAATGTTCATTTCCTAGATTTTTCATGTACCTGCTTATAACTCCCTTTGCATGTGCAATATCAGGCCTTGTGTATACCATTTCATACATTAAGCTTCTAACTGTTGATGCATATGGAACTTTAGACATATAATCCATGTCTTCTTGGGTCTTTGGGCACATTTCCTTACTAAGTTTGAAATGGATAGCAAAAGGTGTACTAATTGGTTTTGCATTGTGCATATTAAATCTTTTCAACACCTTTTGTATGTACTCATTCTGAGACAATGTTAATTTGTGATTTTTCCTGTCTCTAGTGATTCTCATACCAAGGATTTGTTTTGCAGCTCCCAAATCCTTCATTGCAAATGAATTTGCCAATTTTCTTTTGAGCACATTTAGTTCCTACATGTTAGACCCTGCAACAAGCATTTCATCTACATACAATAACAACATAATATAACTGCCATCATTTTTCTTTTACAGATAAACGCAATGATCAGAGTGACATCTAGTATAACCTTGTTCATACATAAACTTGTCAAATTTTAGATACCACTACCTTAGAGCCTATTTTAAGCCATACAAGCTCTTCTTCAACCTGCACACTAGTTTCTCCTTCCCTTTCACCTCATATCCTTGTGGTTTTTGCATATATATCTCTTCCCCTAAATCCTCGTGGAGAAAGATTGTCTTTATATCTAACTGCTAAAGATGCAAATCTTCAACTCCTACTAGATTTAAAATAATTCTGATTGAAGTCATTTAAACAACAGGAGAAAATATTTCATCAAAATCAATACCTTTCTTCTAAGCAAACCCCTTCACCACAAGTCTAGCTTTGTACCTTTGTTTTCCTCCATCTACTTCCTTTAGCCTATAAACGCATTTATTCCTCAATGTAGTTTTTCCTGCAGGCAACCTGACGAAGTCCCAAGTTTGGTTATGCATTAACGAGTCCATCTCTTCTTTCATGGCTACCTCCCACTTCTCCCTTCTTTCAACCTGCATTGCTTATTCATAACATTCAGGTTCACTAGAATCAGTCAACAATAAACAATATAATGAAGGAGAGTATCGTTCAGGGGGTCTACTTATCCTAGTAGATCTTCTAACACCACTTTCAGGTGTTTGGGGTGCCTGTTGTTGTTGTGGTGGTTGTTGTTGTTGTG
>APFE031023499.1:131452-146920 GCA_000404065.3 Pinus taeda | reverse complement strand
CCACCATTTTCTTGTGGTGTTCTTGGAACTGTCTTCTCTCTGCGAATTCCATGCTCTGAACAGTACCTATCAAACTCTTTGCTGCAATATTCACCTCCATTGTCTGATCTAAGACACTTCAATTTCTTTCCTGTCTCAATCTCAACCAAAGCTTTCCATTTCTTGAAAGTATCAAATACATCAGATTTATTCTTAATACAATAAATCCAAGTTTTTCTAGTTTCATCATCAATAAAAGTAACATAATAATGAGAGATGATACCTGAGCAGGTCCCATACATCTGTATGCACAAGCTCTAATTTTTCGCTCTTCTTTTCTTTCCCAACTCTAAGAAATTTGACTCTCTTTTTTTCCATAAATGCAATTCTCACAGAAGTCCAAATCAACATTCTTCAAACCTGGCAACAAATTCCTTGAGTGAAAAACCTTCATCCCCTTTTCACTCATGTGTCCAAGCCTATGATGCCATAATGCTGCATCTTCTCCTTTGGAAGTTAAACCATTAACAGAGTTAGAAATACCATTACATAAATACAATGTACCAACCTTTTCTTCTTCTGTTATTACCAGGGCTCCTTCGATGACCTTCCAAGCTTTATCTGTGAAAGTTGTCACACAACCTTCACCGCCTAACTACCCTGTTGAAATAAGATTTTTCTTTAGATCTGGAACATGCCTTACCTCCTTTATAGCCATTGGTTTCCATTCTGCTGTTTTACAAGAACCTTACCCATTTCAACAATTTTACAGGTTTTGTCATCACCCAAATGAACTTGTCCAAAATCTCCTTGAACATAGTCATGAAGGTATTTCTTATCAGGTATGGCATGGAATGAGGCCCCTGAATCTACCACCCAAGAATCAGTAATATTTTCGAATGAAAGAATCAAAGCATCTTGTAACACCTCACCTGTCACATTTGCTTCATGATTGTTTTCTTGTTGTGCATCTCCTTCTTTTCCCTTCCAAGATGTACAGTCTTTCTTTAGGTGTCCTTTCTTTCTACATTTCTAGCACACTATCCCCAATTTGAACTTGGATCTGCCTTTCCTTGATTTACTGCAATATCTTGATCTCTTTCCTCTTTCCATTTTTCTTCCCCTAGACTCTGCACTTAAAGCATTACCCGATGTCTCACTGGAGCTTTTCCATCAAATTTCCTCGCTAAGGATAACACTGACAACATCATCAAACTTTAAAGTACTAGATCCAGAAACAGAGTTACTACTGGCCATTACTAAACAATTCCAACTTTCTGGTAATGAGCACAAGAATAAGAGAGCTCTAACTTCATCATCAAAGTTTACCCCTACAGAACATAATTGACTTGTAACAGTATTAAAATCATTTAAATGCTCTCCAACAGATCCACCTTCTGACATCTTCATATTAAATAACTGTTTCATGAGAAATACCTTGTTTGAGGCCGAGGGTTTTTCATATAGTTTCTCCAATGCCTTAATCAAACCCTCTGTCGTTGTTTCCTTCGAAATGCTGAAGGCAACTGACACTACGAGGCACAACCACACTATTCCGAGTGCCTTTCTATCGAGAAGGTTCCATTCTTCATCTGTCATATCTGTATGCATATTTGTTTTTGCGCCCAATGGGAGGTATAGATCTTTCTAATACAGGTAATCTTCCATCTGCATCTTTCACAGCAAGAAGTTTTGGCTGTTAAATTTCTTGAGCCTAAACTTACCATGTTCCACCATTGCTCCCACTCGAACGAGGAACCCTTCTTTCTTGTGAGTTTATCAACCAAATAGACCCTCGGCTCTGATACCAGTTGTTAGAAAATTATATATTACGAAGCAATGGAACACATAAAATATTGCAGAAATATAAACACAGAAAATGCATAAAACAAGAGAGACACAGATATACGTGGTTCACCCAGTTTGAGCTACATCCACCCCAAATAGCCAGTCCTTCCTTTCTATTATCCAGCAAAATGAAGAGACACAACCTACAGTAGATCCGTTGCAATATCCTTTGTTTTCTCTCACAATCTCACCTCTCTACTTCTCACTCAGAGAATACACATCGATATTACACAACCTCAATACAATGCCCTCATATGAAGAGAATGGTTGCCTTCTAGCGAAAAAAAAAAAAAAAAAAAAAAAAAAAAAAAAACTAAACTAAACATAAGTTCTACCGTCAGATCATCTGCCTAATGAACGACCTAGATTGACTAGAAATTACTATACTTTTACAAGGCATTTTTACATCTGTTTTTAGCTTCGAGGGCACTGCCCCCAAACCCCCACGAGTGGGACAAGTCTCCCCCGTGTGGAGGGGTGTACAAACTTCCTAGGGTATACAAGTGGCTGAAACAAAGACCTCTAAACAATCATGCTCCATATCCAATAAGAAGCATCGAGGATACAATCCAATCTACACATAAGATAGTTGAACAAGCTCCAGCTAGCTAGCAAGTTGGAATCCCTACTACCTCTGCACAACCAATAAAACCCACGATAATTGACTTAGAGGAAGAGGGATAATTTTAATAAAAGTCTCAATGTAGAGGAACAACTGCCAAAGTTGCAAACTCTACAATAGAAGATAGCTCTAGAAGTTATAGTGGAAGAAACTATAAATGAACCAAAAGTAGAGCATATCCTTGTTACCCCCACCTCCGAATAATTCTGAGAATTGAGGAAATACCCCCTCTAGATGTATTCTATAGCCCACAGCATAAGGCCATGGTGAAAAGGCAAAGAAAGAAAATAAAATTAGACTCTATAGCTGCTACTACCCCTAAAAATGAATTAATGGATGTTCTATGGAAGGACTCGCCTGTCGATCCATTTGCCAACTTAACTAGGCTCTCGCAGTTTGTAGGTGCTTATGCTACAATGACCATAGACAAAGCAACATAAGTCCAAATGTTTCTTAGAGAAAAGGAAAATAAAATAACATCCCTTGAGCAACAATTACAACATGTTAAATATGACCAGCACGCAGAGATACAGTTGGCCAAGCTTCAACAAGAATTTGAACAGATACGAATAGAACATCGAATCATCTTAGATGAGAAGGAAGCACAAGTGTACGAAATAACTGATCTACATAAAGATGATCCAAAAATTGATTAGTTTATTATTGAAGCACTCGACACATCTAAAATAATTATTGTGCCATAAGATTTCACACTGGAAATCTTATTGTGAAACAAGTGATAAACTAACAATTCAAGTCGTAGAAATGCGACTTAAATATGATGATAGCTTTAAAAATATATCTAATTTCATCCCCTGGAAAAATACAAAGGAGGGGGGAAATTCGACTTGCCCAAGCTAGAAGAATCACATAAGGAAATTATGTTTTCAAGCTGGGATTCTTAGCTTAAAGAAGTAGAAAAGGCAATAGCGGACACGATGACAACATCAAATATTATCATAGAAAATATTAATGAAAATTTTCATGGTGCCAATCTAGT
Source organism: Pinus taeda (assembly GCA_000404065.3). Lineage (NCBI taxonomy): Eukaryota > Viridiplantae > Streptophyta > Pinopsida > Pinales > Pinaceae > Pinus > Pinus taeda. The sequence continues at coordinate 143,471 of APFE031023499.1, read as the reverse complement.
AGCAGAGTCCATTCCAGGGTTCAATCCACACGGGAAGCAACTTGAACAACAATGGAAACAGGAAGCGAAAGAAAAAGTAGAAGTGTAAAGGCAAATGACCAAGCTAGATTGGGAGCCATATTAGCAACATTTGGTCAAGCCTCACAGACAATGGATGACCCTGCAATGCCTAACCACTTCTACCGAGAAAATGGCACCAGCACTCACTAATGTCATATTCAATGTACAGTTGAAAGTTGAAGTTAGTCGGCCTACATGGCTGAAACCTATGGTGGATATTTTCAATCTGAAGGATCGAATGCAACATAGTTAGTCACCCTATTTACTTTAATTTCGATTTTATTTTTGCATAAATTGAGGCAAGTCGTTTAAACCTCCTCAACTATTTTTGTAATAATCTACTTTTAGCTTTATAGTTTTAGTATTTAAACACTCTCATGCATTTCGAGAGGGGTCCATAATGTTTTCAGAAATTCTCTTCAAAACATGCACTTTTGTCCCTTTGAGGAAGTTTTGGTGAAATATATGGAACAGGATTTATTTTTATCTAACTTAGCATATTCTACTGAAATTGCACTTTTGTACTCTTAGATGATGTTGAATGGATTGAAGATAGATCAATATTGCTGAAACACATGAGTAGGATGTATTATAAATGGTACTTTTATCTCGTAACCCTTTTACTTATGTATTAAGCAATCTTTTCTTTTTGAATTATTTATGTATGAAAGTCTGAATTTTCATTATCGTTATTGCACTTCTGTATGATGATGATCCTTGTTTCATGCTGAATATGTGAATAACTCTTTATGCGATATATTTCTCACAATTGTTTCAGCTAACTTTTTATACGAAACGATTATTGTTAAAATGGATTCACTTCTAATCATATTTGAATGATCTTTATTACCAATTTCCTTTAGAAATTATTGTAGATTGAATATATCAAGTTTATCTCGGGTATATTATGATTAGATAGTTTTTATAAATTAGAAGTTAAATGCATTTGTGATTGATTAGTTTAGACTAGATAACTTTTAGCTTAAACGTTACTCTAAAAACATCGCACATCACCCAATTTAGCATAAGTATTAAAACATGTTGGGAAACTAGTCCCATTATCCCCAGTCGGAGCCACTACTCCAAATGGAAAATGAGATGCCAATCAAGGTCCAGACCAAGTGGTTTTCCCCCATGTTGGGCCAACAATTTTCAAGGCTTCAACAGCAAGGAAAACCTCAAACTCCCGCCAAGGTTCCTATTGTTATTGAAGACTCACCTAAGTAGCAAGAGAAGATGGCTCCTCTTATGTAAACTCAAGGAGAAGGATCCTTAGGACAAGCCTCCCTTAAGTCTCCTATCACTTATGTGAGAAGGCCTGTGACTAGATTTTCCTTATCCAAAGGAAAGGACATCCCATAGGATACACAGCATGACGTACAAGAAGCAAAAGAAATCCTACTGGAAGCTCTGCTAAACCTACAGGAAACTCAAAAATTGGATAGAGAAGGGAGTATGCAACAAGAAACAAAGAAGGAGGATCAAGATTTAAGGGAACCTAGTTGAAAACTCAACCTTGACTCCTACTACAGGTTTATTGAAGGGCGTAGGGTCATTCCACAAAAATTTTCCATCCCATCATTCTTTGAGCTCAAGAAAGAAAGATCAAGAACACATAGATGGATGCAGATTACCATGTCCAAGGGAGTGGAGGACATAGGTCACATGGAGGAACAACTTAAGGATATGGGTAGAGAACTAAGTAGCTTGAGGGAAAGAGAGGCCACAATGAAAGCTCAGTTGGAGGTAGAAAATGCATGGTTGAAAAGACAACTATAAGAAAGAGAGAATAAATTGGTATCCATGCCTAGTTTATCCTTAGAGGCAATCTAGTACAGGATGCCAGCTAAGTCCTATGCATTATACCTTAAGGAAAAGTGGCTGCAATTCGAAATCAAGATCCTAGCATAGAGGGGCACTATGCCATTCCAGGATTATAGACAGTTCATTGATCTTTGTGATCAAAGCACATTAGAGGATAGCGCTAAAATGTCTAAGTTCTACCTACATAACTTAGCCTTGACAGATCTAAATGTATGGGACCCTAATGAAAAACTAGGGTATTTATAGTTGATGGCTTTGGCATCATGGATGAACCATGAGGAAGCAAGGACTGTAGAAATGAAGAAGATAATGGCAAGGGAACAAACAAATCCTCTCATGATAAGCATTTAGTAGTCAAATCCAAGGGTTTTCATTAGCACACATAACTTAATTGCAAATGATCCTCAATTTTAACCCTAGTATCTTATTTCCCAAGAGAAAGAAATTACACATTCAGGATATGTTCAAGTCGATAGGGGATGATAGCATGCAAGCTTGTTAAAGGAGATGGAATACTTTGCCATACAGTTTGAAAATCAGGGAGTACCATTCTCCTCAAAGAATGAGAGAACCACTGAACAGGACACCCATGTACAAGAAAACTCTCCAAAGACTCAAAGCCAATTGGATTGGCTTTAAACTCAGTTCAACACTACTCTTTAGAAAGGAAGGTAGGATTTTATGCACAAGAAGAGGAAACTACAACAGAAGCATAGGATTCCAGGGAAGTCACTAGAGCTATGAAAGACATGGGTATTGATTGAGTTGCTCAAAGGATGAGCAACACTTTCAGTAGGGGGATGATGATGAGCCTCATCATTGGGTAACTATATGGACATTAATTCACCTCCTAGCTTAATCAAATCGACTCTTCTGACAATTATTACATATTTTGATTATATTTTGTTTAATGATATGAGTCAAAGGGAGATATTATGCCTAGTGGACTAAAGTGCATTGAATGCAGGTTTGTGAGGGAAAATCATGGAATTTTGGCAAGATTAGGGGATGAAACTTGAATGGAACAAGGAAGAGATATTGTAGGAGGTAAATCCTTCTCATTTAACTCCTCCATCAATCACTCAAGCTTTGAGTACAAGCAACCAAGTCATGGAGATCAAAAGGTAGCCAAGCATGTGACAGCCAAAGAGTTAGTTTATCTCAAGTTTGGGAGCCAAGCCTCCCTATATTTAAGGAAGTCGTTGAAGACTTTAGTTTTATAAATAAAGAGGTGTAGAGACTCATTAGGATTCAAATTTTTGTTTTAAAAACACTAGTCATTTTCAAGTTCAAGACTTGTGGAAGGCATTGCTATGTAATTTTCTTTTTTGATAATGAGAATGAGCATTTTCTTAATCCAACACTAAGTTAACACATAGGGCTTAAGATTTTGGGTTAGGGCCCAACCCTAGCAGCAAATGATTTTCTTATTCTATCTGTATGCTTAGATTGATTTCATAGTTGAATTGTCTTTAGAAGTATTTCATTGCAAGTAGTGTAGATTTGATTAGTTTGCTTATTATTTTTCTTCCATTTGTGCTTTACTTCACCAATAGTTTAGAAGAGATAAAGGAGCATCAAAAAGTTGTCAATAGGTGTTTTGGCCTCACTTCTTCCTTTAGGGATCATGATTTGAGGAAAGAAGTCATATGCAGCCCCAAAAAGACAGAATTCTACTTTCTCATAGAATTTAGGGTTTTATGTACTTAGGCTAGCATTTGATCAGTTTGCAAGAGTAGGATTTAGTTATCATTTCTTACATATTCAGTCTTACATTAGATCTCAACAATGAATCCATATTATTCTTCAAGTTTTCTTCATGCATGAAGTAGATAGTTAGCTCACTAAACTTTGTTTTCTGAGATCATTGAAATTCTTCTTGTTTACATGATTTTTAGGTAAATGTCAATGTGTGATGCAATGAAGGTGTTTTAGAAGTACAAATATATCTCATAGTCAACAACCTCCTTCCAAATTCATCCATCCATGATCATTCCTTTCTTTCACTAAGACCCTCACCAATTTCATCATTTTGCAAGGAAGCTTCTCCAAGCTTGATGAGCAAATCCAACCATCTTCCAACCTTGGTTTTGAGTTTTGAGTGATCCTAGGTATTTCCCTACCTCATTCCATCATCCACCCACCTTACCTAATCCTTCTATCACATTCAACACCCATTATTTTGCTCTCGGTTGTATCCTGTAGAAATACAGGGAATCTTATAGGTTTTTAGAACATCCTGTAGGTTTTCTCGTAGTGGCCTGTTTTGAGGCTAAATTGAGGGAAAAGCCTCTAGGAAGGTAAAAAAGGGTCACCTACTCGTCTTCCCAACCTTCTAACCATTCACCAACATCCCTAAGCCACTTACGACATCACCAAAAGAGATTAGCTTTTACACTTTTCCATAAAAATAAAAAATAAAAGGACAAAAAGAAAAATAGATTTATTTTAGCCATTTACATGCATAGTAGTAGAATGTTTGATGTTTTGAATTCACATTCTTAAGGCAGTAGTATTGCATACATGATAACTTAGCATTATTTTTAAAGCATAGTCTCTCAATAGTTAGTTAGAAAATGATGTGTAGATTTCTCTTTCCCTCATTAGTAATCAAGCTTCTTCTGAATCCATAGAAGTTTGGCTTGAAAAAACCCAATGGTCTATCACCAGCTGAACAGTGACAAAGGGAAGAACTGTCACTTTTACTTGTGTATACAACACTGACACCTCCATGTTTGTACAAACCCCAGGTTGATAAAGTAAAGTTGGTAGGCCTAGGAGTTGCAGCATTCTTGTTGCAATACTGGTGCTCACCATATATATATATATATATATAATATATATATATAATATATATATATATATTATTATATATATATATATATATATATAAACCAAAATAAGGATGATGGGATAAAAAATTTGAAAAAGGGGGAGGGGGGAGGAAGAACTAACTATTGAGAAAGCTAATAGATAACTAGTTTCCATGATTGTCTTAGGTTATATTCATCTTTCCTATTGAATTTTTTGCAGTGTTTCTCGATCTTCAAAGCTTCCCTAATGAATCAAGAGTTGTAAAATGAGACAGAGGCTAGGATTCTTGATTGATTAAAAAAATTGGGGTGTTTAGAATTAATAGAATGCTCAACGATGATAGACTTTTATAGATCAAGATGGTTGGTATCATCTATATTCTGTTTAAGGTGGGCTTTGAAGGGATTACTTGTCTAGTCAACGTAAAATCTCTTGCATGAACAAGGAATTTGGTAAACCATTAAACCTAGCATGGGGTCAGACTTATCTTTGGTTGGTCGGAATAGTTGCTTCAGAATTTTATGAGGTTTAAAAATGGTTCTAACATGCCTTTTTTATAAGATATTAGAAATGAGATTAGTGGCTCCTTTTACATAGGGGGGAGAGACCTAGACCTGAGGAGGAGAGGAAATAAAGTGGTTGTATTTAGAATTCAAGATGGCTTGACATACTTTATTGATATAAGTTAGGTTATAGCCATTAGCTTCGAAGAATATATGGGCTTTTTCTTAGAGAAGGAATTTGGGAGCATATATTTTAAGGGGTTGGGAGATGAGATTTTTTAAAACAGATGAATTTTGGGATGGGTGGTGGTGAGAATGGAAATCAAGATAATGGTTGGTGTGGGTCTTCTTTTTGTATACTTAATGGGTTAGAGAACCATCAAGAAGTCGAGAGATAAGGACATCCATGAAAGGAAGGGATTTATCAGATTCAATTTCCATGATAAATTGGATATGAGGGGAGATACTATCGAGAGGGGAGAGGAAGGAGTTAAGCCCATGTTGGCTATCTTTCCAAATGAAAAAAATGTCATCGAAAAACTAGAACCAACACTTCATCTTTTGTTGTCAACACTCGAGAGATTTGATTTCAAAGAATTCCATGAAGATGTTAGCCACTACCATAAATAAGGATGAAACCATCATCATACCTTCAATTTTCTCATAGATGGTACCTTTTAAAAAGAATAAGGTGGATGAAAGGAAAATTTGAACAAGGTTAAGAGTTTCAAATTCTACTTGGTTATATATCAAATCAATGGCTTCAAGAACCAAGATTTTTGTGAATGGAGACACCACATTGAAGCTAAATAAGATAGCTTTTTCATCAACATGGATGTCCTTGGTTTTGAGAATGAAATCGATGGAATATTTAATGTAAGAGGGGGTATATCCCACAAATTCCTAAAGCTTGTTAGTTAAATACCAACTAAGAGCATGGTTAGGGGCTCCAATGGCACAAACAATGGGTCTAAGGGGGACCCTATCTCAGATCAATAAATCATTTCAAGTTATCTCTAATTCTAAATCCAACCACTCTGCTTCCTCTCCTCCTCATGCTAAGGTCTTTCTCCCCTATATAAAAGGAGCAAATTATCTCATTATAAGATATTATCAAAGAGGAACATTAAAACAATCTTCAAACCTCATAAAACTTTGAAGCATTTATTACAATCAACCAAAGATAAGTCTTACCACATCCTAGGTTGATGGCTTTGCTAGATTCTTTGTTCATGTGGGAAGTCTTTCATTGACCAGAGATGATATCCCTTCAAATATTTCCTTAAATAACATATAGCTAATTCCAACCATCTCCTTCTATCAAAGGTTGTCATTACTCAACACTATTTTAATTCTAAGTGCCTCATTTTCTTTGATCAATCCAAAATCCTAGCCTTTGTCCCATTTTACAACTCTCGAATCATTGAGGAAACTTTGGAGATCAAAAAACACCCCAACAACTTCAATAGTGAAGAATGTTATAAGATAAGCCAATCATGCAAATCAACAATTCATCAAGTTTCACAATAGTTGGTTCTTCCTTCCACCCTCACCCCCTACCCATCTCTTATTTTCCTCATTTTCTTTCATGTTCTCATTTTATCCATTTTCTTCCAAATCTAACAATGTATGACCTCATTTCAATTATTGATATCTTATCATTTTAATCTATTAATTTTGATATTTTATTCCCTATTAATCCTCTCCTCTTTTATATATATATAAAATCAAATTGTACTTATCCTAGCTTCTTTCTATCTCATTCATATATATATATATTATATTATATAAAAGTATAAGAATTAGATTAATTTAATCTTTAATCTCTTTTCTACCCTTTTCTTTAGTTAAACTTTATGCTCTATTTATTTTTTATTTTTCTATTTCATATTCAATCTTTTGATTTGGTCCCTTGATTTTATACTTTTCACAGTTACTTTGATTAAATTATTATTAATTACTTAATCGTTAATTGATATTCTTATTTATTAAAATGCTCCTCAACACTAGTTTATTATCATTTTTGATTGTCAATCCTTAATATGAGTGGAGTGGTCCATCTCACATATTGAATAAGATTAAAAAAATCCTCTACATAGTTTTATCTAGAAAATATATATTAAATTTCTTTAAATTATTAATTATAATTTATTTATATTAAAATCCCAATTACATTTAAAATTAAGTTAAATTATAACTAAAATTATTTTAAAATAAAGAATAAATTTAAAATTAACCATTATTTAAATTTTGTATTCTTTTATAATATAACTATATTAATTGAATTTAACCTACAATTATATACATAATAATAAAATAAATTTATTAATTATCAGTATTTAACCATTTTTAATTTAATATAATTAAAAATAAATTCAATTAAACTACTTCATTAAATTCACTTATAATTTAAAATTAATTTAAATTAAAGTATCTTTAATAATACCTAAAATTAATTTAAATAATAATTAGAACAAATAAAATAGATTAAACTATAAAAAAAGTAAACTAGTCTAAATTTAGTTTAACTTAGTATTTACCAAAAATTTAGAATGATCGAATTTCTTTTCACTTTAAAAAAGGTTTGTATCTCAAAAGATTTGATCTCATTTAATGATTGGTAAATCCAGTATTAATATAGATCTAAGAGTTAAAATAGATCTAAATTGTTTTAATTTCTTTTTTTAAATAAACTATATTATACATAAAAACCATGAATCAATACTATGAATTCTTATACTATGAATAAATTATTTCTATTTTAATGTTTTTTTTTTGTAAGCTAGGGTAGTACATTCCTTTTCTACCTATAAAAACAAGTTGATCTAGATACAGCATTTTGGTGGCCTCAACTTGCCCATATGGGAAACCAAGCCTGTTGGCCACTTGAGTTTGTTATATGCCACCCAATAACAAAATTTAATCAGTCTTTCAATCCATGCTACGTAAACTGCACATATAAAGACACTAAACATGCTACAAACTAACATACGAACGCCTTGAAAAGAAAATCTAGCCGCAAAATAATCAGACAAGAAACTGTAAAAGACTAATCCTTTCGGTCATCTTTGTCAAATTCTTCATTAGCATGTGCTGCCATCGATTCGTTTGGTGCTGGTGATAGCTTCATCAACCGTTGCTAAATCTCGTCTAGCTTGTTGTCTTGCATTATCGTGATGATCTACAAGCTTTTCATTTCCTTTTTGATATGGGGCATGCCTTGGGCTATTGCTGCCACTTCTCCTGCCACCTGCTCCAGAGCCTTAGCTAGTAAATGCTTCAAAACCAAATAAACATGCAGAGCTTGTCAATAAAGCATCATTTTGCCTCTGGTGTGCCCTGGATCAGGGATAATATCCCCACATTCCTCCATATCTACTTCTGAATCCTCTTCCATTACGTTGTCTTCCATCTCTTGAATTAGTTGTCTGCGTTCGTCCCTTCTCTACAAGATTGAGCGGCTTCCTGGACTGTCGTCCTCATGGATTTCCTTCCTTGCCTCTGACTTGCTAGCGCTGAGATTGATGGATCGCTTCTCCCCGACTGGCTCTATTGCCCTCTACCTCCACGACCCCTGCCTCTACCCATGCGAGCCATTTTCTCCTTTATTGCCTCCTGCTTGCAATTATCAACAACAAAAGTTAGCTTTCAAGGAGCGACAATCTTCCCATCATTCAGCATTTCCTTGTCGCTTAGCCTTCTTACCCCACTCCAACCTCCCCCGTTATTCTGGAGATTCAATGGTCTCTCTCTCCTTGGACAAATGTGGATGGGCAAGCCCTCTGTGTTGCTGCCCTCTGCATGGATATGGTTCTTAGTTTTCTCAGGCTGACCCTCTACCCCACTAATACAATTCCCTGACATACCTGTGCTCTGATCCTCACACTTCCTCACCATGCATACTTTTCACCCGCTCGGGCATAGCCCCTCTCCTGCAAATCCCAACTTACCCCCCTCTTTCACCTTACTATGGATGGCAAAGTGAATTGAAAACCTGCTCATATGCCACCCCTCCCCTAGCAATTCCCATCTTTCCTCCCTCCTCCACCATACTAAGCAAGCTAGAGTGAAATGCAAGAGGAGAGCCAAAGGGGACATACCCGAAATCACACTCGACCACCGAAGATCCCAATGCCTGTGCTGCACTGTTCTCCTCCCCTCTTCGCTACATACTAAGTTTTTATCCCACCCTTACCACCCTCATGTACCCTAGCCCATCTGGCCCACGTCCCATCCCACTACCGCTGACGTTTCTTACCTCCTCTCCCCCCACACTCTTGCCACTACGCTGCCTCAAAACTCCCGCAAGCATGTAGGACACCACCATGCCCATTTGATATATGGTGAGGGAAATAGGTGGTCGTCCTGATCATCCTCTCCCTTGCGTTGTCTGCCTTCTCGTACTTTCCCTATTTATCACCTCGATCGGGGGATTTTTATTTTAATATTATTTTTTAATTACTTTTACTTTATTTTAACTTAATAAAAATGTTTTATCATACTATTATTTTTATTTATTTAAAATATTCATATTACTGATATTACACTATATTATTTTTTCTCCCCTACAACCTTAAAAATAAAAACTCTCTTAAAAAATAAAAAATTATTAATTAAATTTTCCACCAAAAAAGACTCTCAAATGTCCACTCTCCCAACCGTCTTCACACTACCAAAATTTTTCTTTACTTAATCTAAGTTAGCAATGCGTAAATTCCAATTCCAATTCCAATTGTTTTTAAAAGAAGTAATCAAATATTAATATTAATACTAATATTTATATGGAAAAATTTGTTAAAATCATAAATCATAATGTAAAAAAAATGGTTAAAATTATAAATCACACAAACTTCTCTTTCTATTTAAAAATGATTAAGAAAAAAACTATGAGAACACCAATGCAACTTGACATAGTTGATGATAGCATAATAAAGCTTCTCACCAAAAATGAAATGAGATGATATTTTAAGGTCCACAAGACTAAAAATAGTTTATTAGACCATTAGTTCCCTATTTTTCACTCTTTGCAATTCTTTTCTTTTCCGATTCAAATTGATGATGAGCTAACCCAACTTTCCAACAATCCCCTCGCTAAAAAGGCAATGCCAAGAAACTGATGCTAACATGTTCTCATGACTTTCTTTGATGTCTTTGAATGCATCACATTCTAAAATGAAATGTTTTTTCAATTCCACAACCCCAAACGTGCGGAATGTACGCACCCATTCTTCCCAAGCTTCTTTAGGCCTTTTCCACTGTCCTATTTCACACCAAAGTTGATGTGAGTTTGTCCTTAATTGAGAAATAAGAACATTTGCCCTCCACGAAATGCTAGCTCCAATGAACTCTTTTTGTTGTAATCACATGTAGAGTTGAATTCCTCAATGTAATATTTCTTCTTTCCACCAAACTCTTTTCCTCATACCTTTTTACAAAACTTCTCCAAAACAAAACCCTTTAGCTCCTTTCTATTTGTGGGGCAGGCATTGAGGTAGATATTCTATTTTTGCATCCATGTGTAGTTTTTTTTCATCCATGTTTTCTTTCTTTCACTCATGCCTTCATTGAAGATAACATTAGGCCATCTACCTACTCTCATTTGTTCAATTCTTTTTAGGTATCTTATGAGCCGCACCATAGCAATTTATTCAATGGAAGTTGCTCCTGTTTCACTCAACATTATCTCATAAGGCACCGAACTTTTTATTTTGAACTTGCTCATGATCAAGCGTTTTTGGATTTTCTCAATTTGTTTCCATTTTGAGACAAGAGTGCTGCTAGCCCACAATTCACACCCATATAGCATCATTAGACAAACTAGGAGTCCAAAAAGCACTTTAATCGTTTTCCAATCCCATAACTCTACCTCTCAACATCTTTTTTGAAGAGCATATAATGCTTTCCACCTCCTAAAATTCTCTTCTTTCTGCAGTCCTCCCAATTGAGTTTGTTGTTGAAATCAATCCCAAGGTACTTGTACTCATTTACTTCTTCAAGAATGTTGTCTTCAAAAAGGAAAGTATGTTGGCTCTGCTTCCTTTTATTAGAAAAAATCATTATTTTGGTCTTGCTAGTATTGACTTGCATCGCCACTTCTCTACAAAAATGTTCAAGGGCATATAAGTGCATTTGCAATCCATGGGCCAATTTAGAAATCAATACAATATCATCAACATATAAAAGAAGCTTTATCATAAACTCCCGCAACCGAACACCATCTCCACTTTGCAGATTTAGCCACTCTTCCAATTTTTCAATATATAGACAAAATGAGCGGGGTATAAAGGGCAACCTTACTTGACTCCAATGTCACTTCTAAAGCATTTTGAAATACCTCCTGAGGTTCTAATTTTGACTTTCACTTCTTCATAAAGTCTATGGATAGCGGCTCTATAATGCACAGGAATTTCAAGTTCTTCCATTCGACGCCACAATTTATCCCTAGGGACTGTGTCAAATGCTTTTTCTAAGTCAACAAAGCAACAAAATACTTCTTTTTTTTCCTCCGAAACCTTTTCAACAATGTGTCTCAATGTGATGCCATGATCCACTGTAGAATGTTTCGGCCTAAAACCTGCTTGTCCTCTTGCCCTCTTTTCTTTTACTTCTGCCCACTTGCCAATTTTGTCTTCTACCATGCCGCCAAAAAGCTTTTCAAACAAAGGATTGATCATAGTTATTCTATAGTTGGATGGATTATTAATGTCTCCACTTTTAAAAATGTGGAGGTTTGCCGTTATACCAAAACCCGCAGGTGTTGGTAAACATTACAAGCCAGTAACTAGGATCCCCAGGGTGGAAATTACGGATTCTATAGA